>JARFJB010000610.1:3958056-3968056 GCA_036346205.1 Vesta saturnalis | reverse complement strand
AGGGAGAGGGAGGGAGAGGGAGGAGGGAGAGGAGAGGAGCTTTACCTTACGCGTATACTGGCGCTGGGTCTGAGAACGCCGAGTACTCAGACGCATACACAGGTTACCCTTCAGATACCCTAACAACCTCACAATACATATCACCCATCATACACAGAATACGGACATTGCAAAGAAAGTTTGCACACAAAAGAATTTTCGGCGACACAGTCCCAACGAGAGAGATCCTTACCACTCGCTACAACTATCGATTTTCTGAATTTCCACGGAAAAAACACAAACAATAATTCACCCCCGCGACCCTAACACAACTCTTTGACGACCTCCCCGAGATCTCTAGATAACACCTCAGATATCGTCCGTATCCCGCCGTCTATTTGATGAGGATCTCGCAAGGTACCGGAAAACGAATTGATTGTAAACTATACAATTACACAAAACAGCGCAACTCCTATACGAAAAGAATGACCAGGGCTGAAGAGGAGAATGAATCCTGAACAGCCCACGAACAAGATCTACTTAAGCTCATATAAGAAAATACTAACCATAAGCATGAGCATTCTAACAAAAAGAAAACCTAGTCCTCAGTAAATGGTTTACCAAGTATATGCTAAGCTACCACAGCACTATAATAATTTAACATGTAAAGTTGAAATTACATTTAAAATTAAACGTATAGATTTATGTAAAAAACAAATATAAAGATACACCATTAGGAAACCCAAAAAAGCTAAGTATTTCAGTTACGTGTATTTTAGATGTTTTGCTTTTTTTTAAGATTTACTGAGGACGATAACTATAAATGTTATCAAAAAGTATAAATATAAAGATAATTAAGAAATATACAATGTAATACCTAAAGGGTAAGTATTTTAATTATCTAAACGCATTAATGCCATATCATTAACACACATAGCATATTCAAAGTAGAATTCTGTCTTTTTTTACATCTTAAAGCTTGCGAAGTGCTGGTTCCGCTTATACCATTGGTATTATGAAATATTATTTTCGTTTTACAACTTATCATAATACAATAGAATATTTAAAATTTAAATAGATAATATTTAAAAGAACAATGCATACGCAACTCTTAAAAAGAATCGTTAGAAAAAGGAACAACGGGTTGATTTAATTTGAAAGTTGGTTACTCTTTGTACTTTACAAAATATTAGCGTAAATCACCCTGAGCTATTGAACTTCCTCTTCTTAACCGTAACTGCAGTAATAAAGAAGTTCTTATAACTTGTCTTTTGACACCTCGTATTTTCTTAGTCAAGCAGCTGCGCTTGGTACGTATTATTTTAAAGCAAACTTACAACATTGCCATTAAATTAAGCAAAGTTAAACATTTATTTTGAATTTTCCTTACTTTCGTAATTAACTAGAATATGTTAGAAGGAAACTGAGAACTTTTATAAGAAACTTTAAAGTGACATTTTGTACTAATTAAATCTTAATTAACCATCTTAGTGATTCGTGTTACTATATGATATATTTTGTTTCAGTTCCACCACAAGGAGTTCAGATCAGTGACGAATCAGGGTTTCCTATAAAAAACGGAATAACTAAAGCCTATGCGGATGGAGCTGGATTGAGCTTGACATGTACGGCGTCCGGAGGTAAACCTCCTGCTCAAGTGACCTGGTGGAGAGACGGTGAACTTGTTAATGACGATACACAACTATTTCCTGAAAGAAGTCGATCGCTAACCGTTTTGAAAATAGCTAAACTTACTCGGGCGCATTTATTAGCAGTATATAGCTGCGAAGTTAGTAATAGTAAATTACAACCACCTTTAGTTGTTCGCGTAGCTGTAGATATGTTTCTCCGACCTTTAGAAGTTAAACTGCAAGGTGACAATCCTTCTCTTAGTGCTGGGCGAAAATATGACATTGTTTGTAAGTGTAAAGGATCTAGACCTCCGGCTGTTGTTTCGTGGATGAAGGTAATTATTTTAACTCTATCAGGTAATTTACATGTACTTCTTTAGTAATGCAGACAACAATATTTGTTAATTAAAAGTTTTATTACAATTTTACTACAGTACTACACTGTTACTAAGTGTATATAGTTTCGCTGCTTATTTCTCTTGAGAACTACTTTATGATTAAAGCTGAACTAGAACAAAAACCAAAGCTGAAAGAATGCAATATAAAACCGAGCAAAAGAAACGTGTGACATGTATTTGTTCTTTTATGTTTTTAAAAGTTTGAACGATATATAGCACCTAGCAGCAATTTTAACTTTTCAACAAGATTTCAATGTAAAATGATTATTAAAATATAACAAATAATTGTTAAGCTATTCGAAATAAATAAAAAATTTTATAGTGATGTTTAATTTCAGGATAGAACGTTTTTAATAACAACACAAGTAAATTGCTGCAGTGCAACCCGTAGGCAAATATTGCAATTCAAGCAAAAATGAGCAATATAATAAACGCTAGATGTGTACAATAACATTCTGTAACTTTTATTTTTATTTTTGCAAAGTAGAAGCAATTTTGTGTAATGTTCTCGTGTAACTTCCTAAATAGTCGGTCTGAGTATGAAAAATATATTCATAATGCAGAAAGTATTTTTTATAATATTAAATAATATTAAACAAATACATCTTTTCTGAAATATGTTCTTAAAAATTGTTTATTGAAATACTAATTAAAATTAATGGTGTTAATATAAACGTTGTTAACTGACTAACTTTACAATTGGATTTTTGAAAAAAAATTTTTCTTTGTAATAAATGGAAAAATCATATATACGTTTTATAACAAAACTATCTTTAGTTTCTTTTCGCGCTAATTCAAAAGTTATATTACATTAAAAACACATTTTTGAACCCAGTACCGGAAACACGCCGAACAAACCAGAGCGCATGTGACCTCACAATGTTTATTTTTACTTATCGTAGCATAGAGCTGATACAGTATTTTGACTTTTAATCGATTAAATCTTATTATCGTCAATATATTGATACATATATCAAAAATGTCAAACCTTAAAGATTATCGTGCTTTTATAATAAAATAGTAATTCATAATTATTTAAGTAAACGTATAAATAGAATTCAATAACAAAACTTTTTAACTAAACTCCAGAATCATAACTTTTATAAATCATAGCATCAAAAAAATTGAATAATTTAAAACAATTAAATAATAAGTTTGTACACGGTTATTGAATGGTTTCGGTTTAATTTAGTATTTTTTATTTTAATTACGCGCTAGGTTATGTAATAAACGAAATTGAAATTTTAAAAGTGTATATAATGGTGGTTCTTTCTTTGTTATTTCATTTAAATAATTCTCATTGATGTTTTTTTAGCTAAAAGGCGATATGGAGAATTATATTTACTATACTACAATGGGAAGTAGAGCAAAAATTAAAGTTGATGTAGTATGTATCGCACAAGTTTAGTTGTCAATCTAACCGTAAAAAAATCACACATGACTAAACAAGCTATTATAAATAATTATTTTGCACTAAATTTCGGATATTTTTAGTCAGTTTACATTTAGAAGCCATTGACACTGTACTATTGAGAATTAATTTAACATTATGAGGTCACAAATATGCCGACCAATCGTGGTGGTTTGTAGTCGCGTGACTCTTTAAAATTTTATCAATTTTAAATTGCCTATAAATAAAAAAAAAATTTTTTTATTAGCGCTCTATTTTACCTATTTAAAGCACGCCTTAGCGTGTTTAAATCGTACTTTCAAAAACGCGCGTTTTTTTAAAGTTACCATGGTAACGTCAACAACTCAAGAAAGTCTAAATGACAATTTCTTTATGATTGATCTGACAGGAGTGCCTTGTAACGTCAAATAAAATATTGCTAACAAATTAAAAACCTTTATTTAAACATTATTTAACACTTTTAATTTTATAAATGACAATAGAAAGTAGAGTTAGATATATTAATTTTTATTTACATATTTTATATTATTAGTTCTTAGTTCCATTTTTTGTAGTAGTAATAATACTAGTATTAATGATTTCAAGGTACACCAACAAATAAAAATAGCGTAAAGTATTCCTGGATAACTGGTCTGTAAAACACTTAGTCTATTGCGAGAACTCCGGCTGCGCTGTCGTGCTCGAAAAATCGCGCGTGTTTTAAAGACCTTTTTATCCACTTATACTTTAATATACTATTAAAAGTTTTTTGCATCGACTATTAATATAATTTATGGTAAAGTTTTAAAATACATAAAAAACAATGGATAATTTTTTTTTCAATAACCAAATTGTACAATTTGCATTTTCTAACATATTGAAGTTTTTTTACTTGGAATAGTGTTACTTAACATATACTAAACGCTCTCTAATAAACATAGAAGTAAGCCTTAGTATTTCACCTTTTTAAGAAAGTGGTTTACAATAAATCGTAGTGTTACTACTACTACTACTACTACTACGGACCATCATAGTGAACGACACTTTCTGTAATGTATTGAAATAATAAATAAATAAAAAGTTATTTACCCGAACAAATCCTTGATAGTCTGATTTGGAATGTAATTATAATTTACATTGACTAATATTTCAATTTGTCAAAGAAAAATAAAAATAAATAAATCTTATTTTTAGTTTTAGCAGGCTCAATACTTATTTCCAGTGTCAAGTATTAATATAACCATATGGAAATTTAAATAGAATCGAAATCTTGTCCACATTAGGTACTATGTTTTATTTTATTGTAATATTACCGTTCCTAATTTAAATTTATAGAATCCCACTTTAATTATCGTTCTGATAACTACGCTTATAAGATTATTAATATTTAAGACTTTGTTATTAAATGTTAAATTTATTGGTAATTGAGATAGATGTATATTGAAACAGTTCCTAAAATTATTTTAAGTTCACCTGTATAATGCAGTTTATTCAAATCTATTCGTTCTATACAAAATTCTGTTTAATTATTAAATTGAGCTCTGACCTATAAATAAATATCAATTTGTTTAAATAATTGATTTAATATGTACCTAACAATTAATACACATAATAATTGCTAAACAGCTTTTTTGCTTAAAACATTGACTAAGTGTGATGAGCATTTACACTTATTTATCACTATACACAAGTATGCCGAAAGACAGTAATTAATTAATAGAACCTATGAGACAAAATAAAAATTTGTTAGTATTAAAATATAATTTCTTTGTATAAAGATTTTTTTCAGAAGGAGTTAAGTTCAGCCTATGATTATATTTCCGGACTTACTTTAAATAATCATATTTCACTATTTAATTTAAATCACTAATAAAAGCCACAAAATCTTAAAGATCATTAAGATATGAATTTGAGTGTCACTTAAAACTACCTATGTCCCTGATGGCTATCTATCTTACCATACAAACAAAGATACTATAAACAAATTTTAATGGTTAAGTTCCAATATAAAAAATTTTAATTATAAAAATATACATACGTATTTTTATGTATACCATAAAACTAAAGATTCATATTAGTACTCAACCATGTAATCATCAATGTAATTCTTAAAACAATATCTTACTTGTGAGTTTGTTCCCACTATTAACACATGACTAAATGTATATCCGATGTTTCTTTTAAACTTAGCTTCTTTCCTTCATAATCTATTTCTTATATTAGTAATTAAAGTAGAGTTTATTTCAAATGTAAGTTTATAAATAAATAATTGCTTTTGATTATTACTTATTAAATGTCTTAGTATAGTTTCACCTACATAAACTTTATAATCATCCACGATACAATCATATTTTATTTTATTATAGATGCGTATCAATGTGACACTTTTTTGGATTGAAATTTAGCCTCACAGTTTTATTTATTAAGTAAAACTTTTCGATAATTATTTAAAAAATGAAATGCTGCTGTAGTACTTAAGCACTTTAAAGTGCGTTTGAATTTAGCACATAAATTTGCCAATTATTCACTTGTTTAAATTGAATGTATCACTCAATATTTATTATTTTGGTCAGATATCTTTTTATGACCTTAGTGCATTAAAAGTGTATACAGAATCACCCATATACTTCAAATAACCATATATTTATTATCTGGCAGCGCAACATTTTTATTCTTTAGTTGGTAGCATAATATTTTTTATTATATAATTCTATGTATATTCCTTACGCGCCTTATCGCAATTTATCCAACAAGAAAATCCCAAATGCATAACGAGATTTTGGATATCTAACTTTATCTTGGAAAGTTTTATTTTCCATCCTTGTATGCCTACACATGATTAATTATAATCTATGAATAACCTTCCAAATGTATTATGAAACTCTGATAACTTATAAGATTTTCACCCCGAATACATATTTAACTATCCTTTTTTATCGAGAAAAATCTATTATAAGATTAACTTTTCTATTCAATTTTCAACTCTGCCCTAACAAGTAGTATGCTTTTACTAAATTTTCACGAAAATAGAATAGAAGGTAAAAGTTATCTGTAAAAGTGATATGTAACTTTTAATAGGCAGTGGCGGTTCATTACTTGTTACCAATTTCAAATTGGCAATTAAAATTTTCAATGATGAAATACTAATTTATACCGTCTTTAAAATTATTTAACAGTCTAGACCAGTGGTTGTTAAGTTGGAACGTCATTTGAAGACCGTGCATCCGAATTATTGTAAACGTTCGCGAGAATTCTTCGAAGGCAGACTCGTAAAGCCTTGTTTGCTCAAAATTGCAGAAGTGCTTTTAGGCCAGGAAGCTGAAAAGAAAGTTCGTGACATACCGCTTTCTAACCACACAGTGAAGTCAAGTTATTGACAAGGTAAAAAGCAGTCCTTATTTTGCATTACAATGCTACGAATTTACCAATGTTGTGAATTACTTGTATTTATTAGATTTTTGGATGACAATAAAACCTTTAAAGGGGAGTTACTATCTTCTTAAGAACTTGAAACGACGTCGCAAGGTACAGATGTTATATAGGTCAATACATGGCGAAACATGGGCTTATGTGGGAAAGGCTTGCGTGGATTTGTATGGATGGTGCTCCTGCTATGCTTGGTTCCAGCTCTGGTCTTGCAGCAGTGATAAAAATCAAAAATATATCTGCAATTACGACGCACTACTTTATTCATCGTCAAGCATTGGCTTCCAAAACGCTATCGGAAAGGTTTGCTTTGACGATGAAAACAGCTATAAAAGTATTATAAGTTTTTTTTTATTATGAACGAATAAGTTCAAAGGTAAATATGTAATTAAAAAGTACAGGTCGTAGGTTCAAATCCTATTCGAGGTAAACTTTTTATTTATGTATTTAATAAAATTAATAATAATTTTTAATTTAGCTATAAAAGTAGTTAACTTCATTAAAAAGGTACTCACCTCTTCAAGAAATTGTGTTCTGATATGAACTCTGAACACGAAAGTCTGCTTTTCCACACAGAAGTGCGTTGAATTTCCAATGGACTATTAATTGTCCTTAAATGCCATAAACCAATTACAAAATCAGCACAACCCGATTTTCCAGTGACTATTTTATGCAACTTGCATAGTGTCCCATAACTCAAAATAGCGTATATTAATATGGTTATTGGACAGTTTTGTTTACTAAATTAGAGGTTAAAGACCGTTTAGGAAATGTCTACAGCGTTTAATTAACTTTAAACTAACGATTTCATAATGTTTGTTTGGATAAAAACCCTTACGTTTGTGCTTTACAAGTCAGTTCACAATATTCAGTTTCTTCACTAAACCTTAACCAACATTACCTAAACACGTTCGCAAATTTAATCAAGTGAAATATTACTTTTTATACTGAAGTTAGCTGCATTTGCTGAAGCGTCATCTCACAACGAATCGGACCAACTATATATGAATCAATACATTATCTGTGGTAAAACAGAGCTCTTAGTTTTTAATAAGAAATTTCCAATAACTGTCACCGTCCAATAATTGTCAAAAAGTTTACCCTAGAAAGTTGCTACTTCAAGGTTTTGTTTTTGTGCTTTCTATGAAAAAAGGATAAAAAGGACTAATTACACACGTATATTCAGGCCAAACTTCAGGGTTATAATGTCTGTAATTTTACTAATTGGTACAGAAAATTTAAAGAATATACTTCTACACTTTTTTATTGCATTTTAATCATATGGCATAGTTAGAACCTTGTTTAAGTAGTTTACCAAGGCTCCTTAGTAGTATCCGGGATCAAACGATTAAAAAAGGTATTAGAATATTACAACCGAAATAACACCGTTTCTGGCAATTTCGTACACTTTTCGTGAATTCCCCTTTTTTTCTTTTTGGTACCTCCCTGGTACCATTATCGTTGTCGATGTTATCATTAACGGTATCCACTCTTACAGGATTATACGCTTTTGGATTATCTTTACCAAAATTTTAAAAGATATTTTTAGAAGCTGTAGTTTGGTGATATTACATTGCTACTATCTCATCGTTGTGATTAGAACTTAACCCTTTGCCGTCGACTAAAAATTGATACGACTGTCTCGACGGTCGTTGGTATGTCTATCATGCTGCGAAATTGCAGTCGTCGTATGTTTCAGGTTCGGAATACGCCACTGTCGTCATGATTTTTCACACATTTCAATGCAAGAGAATATTAAAAATTAATATTCTTATTTCTATTTATTTCAAGTAATTGAAACTTACGCATATTATTGCTGAAACTAGGTGAAGTGTAATAGTAATAAGCAAAAATACATATTGTAGAGGTAGATGGTTCCACAAAATGTATTAAGCCTTATGCTTCTAAAACCACAAGTTGTAATGAAGTGATAAAGCATTTAACTCAAGATTTTAATAGTTATAGCAAACCCTTAAGAATAGTTAGTGATAGTGGTTCTGCTTTCACATGCAATAACTTTACTGCTTTCTTACGTGATAATAATGTTTGTCATGTGTTAGTTGCTGTTGGTATGCCTAAAGTCAATGAACAAGTAGCATTATCCCTATGATAGCTAAATTAACTGATAGCCCTAATCACTGGGACCGTGTATTATCATACGTTGCATTAACAACACTGTTAATCGTGAATCTGATAACGCACCATCTAAGCTATAATTTGTCATATATCAAAATGCCAAAGCGAATGATAACATTACATAATATAACCGTCACACCATTCCCTTACGGGGTAGGTAAAACAATCACTGCCTCTTATTTATTTTGCATTTACAATCTTTCTCCATGCTTTCCTATCTCTGCATACCTCCCTAGCCTCCGCAAGATTCATACATTGTCTCTAACATTCCCTTTTATTTTTAAAATTCCTTATATTTCTTTCTTTTCTCATACGTTATGCTGCTTTTAATCAAATTTTATGCGGCCTACCAGGCCCGGCCATTCCTCTAACTTTACCTACACACATTTGCTTTGTTAATCTTGCGTTGTACATTCGCTTGATGTGACCAAACCAACGTAGTGCACTACTTTTATACCTATCTATCATTCTCTTCGCCACACTCACGGCATTTATATCTTTTTCGTGCTGTTCTTGACATACCCATATCTCACTTCCATACAGTAGTGACGGGACAAACACACCACTATAGATTGCTCGATTTCACAGCTACCGTCACGCTTTCGTTTTTCTGTATTGTCAATATACTTCCAAGTACTTTCCTTCCAACATTGACCCATCGTCCAGTCTCGCCATCCATTGTGTCATTTGTGGTGAACATTTTACCCAGATATACCAACTCATCGACTTGTTTCACAATTGCATCATGCAGGGTAAATACTCTATTATCCTTTTCACCTTCGGGATTGTACACCACAATCTTTTTTTTGCTCTCACAGATTATATCAAACTTCCCTAGACTAGTTTGTATCTGATCCGCATTCTCGTTTAATAAAACTGTGTCATTTGCATACACTAGAACTCGTACATTTACGTCACCAACAATTTTGCCATTTTTATCGGTACATGCTTGCCTAACACATCTCACTGTATACATTGAACAACCACAGTGACATCACACAACCTTGTCGCATTCCTTGCTCAATATTAAAGTATTCACC
>JARFJB010000610.1:3925556-3953056 GCA_036346205.1 Vesta saturnalis | reverse complement strand
AAGTTTCTAAAATCTAGTCCTCTGAAGAAGGAAACTACATGTTGTTTTGCTATACACTATTCATGCGAACGTGATTTATACAGAGCTTCCGAGTTATACTCCAAACTTATATGGTAGACGTTAACCAATAAACGTATTTTTGGTAAAATGGAAGAAAATTTTAAAATGTATGGATTCTTTACCAAACCAAAGGATGCGCCAAAAATTTTAACGTTGAAACTGAAACTAATGTTTTGGTATATTCAGATTGCAAACCAACGGCGTGTATTAGGGAAATAGGTATGGAGTGTGGTGGTTCTAAAGAAGAATCAAGGTTAATTTTAAAGAAATATGGACGAAAGCCATATCGCTACCATGTAGAAAATACTTTATATCCAACTGATTTACAGAGAAGCGTAACACTGGAACAATGGAATTTTTAATTGAAAAAACCACGTGTTTTGGTCTGCAGAAAATCCACATCTCACAGTAGAAATGCGGGATCAACAAGTGTTTTCTGTAAATGTCTGGTGTGGAATTCTCGGTACAAAATCTTGGGATCTTATTTCTACAACGAAAATTTGGACGCGGACGTCTATGAAAGATTTTTAATTACCAATTTAGACGAAATGCTGGATACCTTTGAATACAATTTGCAATCTGCAATATTTTCACCAAGATGGAGCGCCAGCACATAACTCGATTAGAGTTATAAATAACTTGAATGAAATATTTCCAAATAACAAATAACACGTAGTACAATTTTTTTGGCCCCCAAGATCACCGGATCTTACTCCGTTAGATTTCTTTTTGTGGAGAACAATAAAAGACAAGGTGTACAAAGAAAAACCAACTGATATAAATAATTTTAAAGAAAAGATTTCTATTGCTATTAATTCTGTAAGAAAAGATACGTTACGAAAAGTTCAAAACTACACTACTAAACGTTGTCAATTTTGCGTACAACGAAACGGCGGTCACTTAGAAACATTGTTTTGATCTTGCATTGAGCTAAAATTAAACAGATAATTGTAGAATTACTTTAAAATTAGAATTATTTCTGTCGTTCTTGTTGTATTTTTAACGATTTTCAACTGCTTTATCGTAGTCGTAACGATGTATTTAGTTAAATGATTTTTTTTTAATTTTTGAAGTTTTACGGATTATTATTAAAATTATGTATACCAAACTTTATATCATTGAAATCATAAAAAAATAAGAAATTTCATAAGCTAACTTTCGCTTATGGTTGCAAAAAAAAGGGTAAGTTAGAGTTCTAACTCAAAAAGCAGTGACTAAAAATTTTTTTGAGTAGTGCATCTAATTAGCCTTAAAATTATCTATTAAAAACCTCTTTAAGATTTTACTGTATTTTTAATAACTAACGAGCCATCGTTGATTGAAAATTTTAACGACTTTGAATTTTTCTTTAAATAAATTAGAAATTTGGCAACAATGGGCAATTCTCTTGCCGGGTTCTAAATGTTCATTTAATTCTGCCCAATTTTGCTACTTTGTATCTCTTATAATAACAAAGTATATGTTATATTTTATGTTGCTCCGAGTATTCCATCTGTCTCCGCTTCCATGTTTTCCGGTTCCTCCATAGTTATTCGGATAACGAGTAGAGTTATTGGTGATTTGAAGATGAGAAATAGCAATTTGTCGAAACGTCGTCAAAATAATTTAGGTTCTTGTAGGAACCTTATTAACACACGAGATGGAGGATGGGAAAACGTGGAAGCGGAAAACACACACACACACACACACAACACACACACACACACACACACACACACACACACACGCACACACACACACACACACACACACACACACACACAACGGGGCATATATATATATATATATATATATATATATATATATATATATATATATATATATATATATGTATATACTCCGCATCATGTGGGAAAATTTGTTATTATTCGAGTCAAGTGAATTTTGATTTTGGTAATAGTTTTTGCATCAAAAATGATGGCAATTGCCGTACTCAAAGGTAGCTACATAGTTTTAGTCACCTGTCAAACTCCTTTTGATAGCCAAATATCGTCTTAATCTCATTTTTTTTAAGAAAAGCCGTAATTCTCATTTTAAGTTTGGTCAATTTTGATGCAAAGTTTATGTAGTTTCATTAATTTGCCTCAAAATACACTATTACGTTCATAACTAAATTATCCGCCACTATTCAACAGCCATTGTCGAAATAAAAATACATTCATTTTTCCCTTTGCATTTTATACACATTCTGCAGCATCCTCGTTAAATATGTAGGTTAATTGAAACGGGGTGTTCCGTAAGTAATGGTCCAAAGCGAAATCTAAGATTCTCGACCTCAATATATTACGATCTGACGCAACTTGCTTTAATAAAATATTGATAATAAAAGACTGCCCAAGTTCCAAAATAATGTTGATTTTTTAAATATCTTCAAAAAGAAAAAAAGATATTTTTCTCACTCTTGGTATAATAAATAGACATATAAAGTAGTACATTGATTTTAACTTATTAATACGTTTTTATTGTATTGTACGGTGGCGTAGAACGCAACGGTCAGAGCAACCTTTTAATCCCTAATTTCTACGTCACTGGAGTAAATTATGTTTTTTTAGTAATAAACGAAACTTCGATGTTTTTCACATAAAAAAAAATATACTTTGTGTAAATCGATAAAAGGTATTTATTACAAACTGCTTAGTCAGGTTCTTAACTTTGATACCCTGTATCTCAAAAACGAAGCATTATTCGACTTACTGGTATTTTTCCAGAAGCACTGATTTTCGCGTTTTGATGTTTTCCAAATACCATAGAATAATAATAACCTGCCTAAGCAGTTGGTAATAAATACCTAAAAATAAAAATATCTTAGAAACTGTTATACATATCGATTTAGGCAAAGTATACTTTATTTATCTGAAAAACATCAAGGTTTCGTATTTTAATAATAAAATCCAATTTACTAAATTGGCGTAGAAATAAGGGATTAAAGGGTTACTCTATCCCATGTGTTCTACGCCACTGTAAATAATAAAAACGTATTAATAAGCTAAAACCAATGTACTTAATGTCTCTATTTTATTATACCAAGAATGAGAAAAATATCTTTTTTCGTTTTGAAAATATTTCAAAAATGAACATTTTGTTTTGGAACGCTGACGCCCTCTGCCTTTCTTATTATCAATATTTTATTAGAAAATTGCGTCAGATAGTAATATTTTGAAGCCGAGAACCTCACATTTCACTTCGGACCATTACTTACGGACCACCCCGTATAAGAATAATTTTTTGTTTACGTACCATTTCTGTTGCCTCGATGAATTTGACATTTTACATCTAGTAATTATTTAGTGTCTTTAATGCGTCTAAGATATTTCAATTTAATAGCTGCATTTAAACGAATAGTTTACTTGAAAAAATTTGAAAACTGTGTAGGTTAGCAGGTACTTCCGGTAGTCCTACATACTGCAAAAGTTGATAGGGATGTACTACTTTAATATAATAGCTGTATGCCAAATTTCATCACTCTAACTCAAACGATCTGTCCGCTGTCGTGTTTACATACACACAGGGAGACACACACAGACGGCATGCCAAAATTTTCATGATCGCAATACCTTCCTTTTACTATACTTCGTATGGTATACGGGAATATAAAAATACGTTACATTATATGTATAAAGTGTTAAAATAAAATAAATCAAGAATGAAATGAGGTGACCTCCGTACACAAGATTGTGATGTAATACTAAATTTCAAAATCCTCTATATTAATTCCATGTTAGATAAAATAACCACGCTACACTGGTATTACAATACCATATATATTATATATAATATAATATAATATAATATAACATAACATAACATAACACAACATAACAACACAACACAACACAACACAACACAACACAACACAACACAACACAACACAACACAACACAACACAACACAACACAACACAACACAACACTACACAACACTACACAACACTACACAACACTACACAACACTACACAACACTACACAACACTACACAACACTACACAACACACACAACACAACACAACACACAACACACACTACACAACACTACACAACACTACACAACACTACACAACACTACAAAACACTACAAAACACTACACAACACTACACAACACCACACAACACCACACAACACCACACAACACCACACAACACCACACAACACCACACAACACCACACAACACCACACAACACCACACAACACCACACAACACCACACAACACCACACAACACTACACAACACTACACAACACTACACAACACTACAAAACACTACACACTACAACACTACACAACACTACACAACACTACAACAACAACACTACACAACACTACACAACACACACAACACTACACAACACTACACAACACTACACAACACTACACAGCACTACACAACACTACACAACACTACACAACACTACACAACACTACAACATACACAACATACACAACATAAAACACTACACAACACACAACACACTACAACACTACACAACACACTACAAACTACACAACACTACACACACACACAACACTACACAACACTACACAACACTACACAACACTACACAAACACTACAAACTACTACAAACACTAACAACACTAACACAACACACACAAACAACACTACACACTACAAACACTACACAACACTACACAACACTACACAACACTACAAACACACACAAACTAACAACACTACACAACACTACACAACACACACAACACAACAACAACACTACACAACACACACAACACTACACAACACTACTACAACACTACAACACAACAAACACTACAACACCACTACAACACTACACAACACTACACAACACACACTAACACACACACTACACAACACTACACAACACTACACAACACTCACACAACACTACACAACACTACACAAACACTACACAACTACACAACACTACACAACACTACACAACACTACACCACACTACACAACACTACACGACACTACAACAACACATACACAACACTACACAACACTACACAACACTACACAACAACACAAACAACACACACAAACACTACACAACACTACACACACTAACACTACACAACACTACACAAACACTACACAACACTACACAACACTACACAACATACACAACACACACACAACACTACACACATAACACTACACAACACATACACAACACATACACAACACTACACAACACTACACAACACTACACAACACTACACAACACTACACAACACTACAACACTACACAACACTACACAACACTACACAACACTACACAACACTACACAACACTACACAACACTACACAACACTACACAACACTACACAACACTACACAACACTACACAACACTACACAACACTACACAACACTACACAACACACACAACACTACACAACACTACACAACACTACAAAACACTACACAACACTACACAACACTACAACACTACACAACACTACACAACACACACAACACTACACAACACTACACAACACTACACAACACTACACAACACTACAACACTACACAACACTACACAACACTACACAACACAACACACACACTACACAACACAACAACACAACACTACACAACACACACAACACTACAACAACACAACTACACAACACTACACAACACTACACAACACTACACAACACTACAACACACACAACAACTACACACACACACAACACCACACAACACAACACAACACATACACAACACTACACAACACTACACAACACTAACACAACACTACACAACACTACACAACACTACACAACACTACACAACACTACACAACACTACACAACACTACACAACACTACACAACACTACACAACACTACACAACACTACACAACACTACACAACACTACACAACACTACACAACACTACACAACACAACACTACACAACACTACACAACACTACAACACACACTACACAACACTACACAACACACACAACACTACACAACACTACACAACACTACACAACACTACACAACACCACACACACACTACACACAACACTACACAACACTACACAACACTACACACAACACTACACAACACTACACAACACTACACAACACACAACACTACACACACACTAACACACACAACTACACAACACATACACAACACTACACAACACTACACAACATTATACAACACTACACAACACTACACAACACACACAACAACACTACACACAACACTACACAACACTACACAACACTACACAATACTACACAACACTACACAACACTACACAACACTACACAACACTACACAACATTACACAACATTACACAACATTACACAACATTATACAACATTATACAACATTATACAACATTATACAACATTATACAACATTATACAACATTATACAACATTATACAACATTATACAACATTATACAACATTATACAACATTATACAACATTATACAACATTATACAACATTACACAACACAACATAACACAACATAACATAACATAACATAATATACGCAAAAACCGCTTTAAATTATAAAGAAACGTTTTGTCTTCAAATCAAGTAGTAAAAATCTTATAATTAATTTATCTTTCATTTAGATTATGTTATAAACATTTACTTTACTTATACAGCTTTACTCGTAAATTTTTTTTTAATAACTGTGGAACGGTTTAACCTAACGTGCTAAGACACTCAGGAACACTAAGAATGATGGATAGGGGGATATTAAATTGGCAAGAGATGCCTATGACGGCTTCTATAAATGTTTTCGTATCATAAGTGAGGGGAAAACAGGAACTAGGAAGATCATTCTCTAGTTTGGAAGCCATGTAGAGCAATGTGGATTGCGCCCGTTTTGTACAAGTGGGGATTTGTACTACATATTGATGATGTAAATGAGCAAACCGAGTATGAAAGAGGGCCTGAGATTGTATCAAATAATGTATTTCAGCAGCACAATAGTCATTGTAATGCCGATAGTACACAGAAAGATTGAAAACATTTCTTCTATGCTCAAGCTATTATATATCAGAAGTTAAGGCCGGACCATTGATAAGCTTAACCACTCTTCTTTGAATACGATCAACGATATCGAGAGCGTATTGGGGAGCACTACACCCAGAGGAGAAAGTTATATTCTAGATGAGACCGAATTTGGGCCTAATATAGCAGAATGAGTTGTCGGGAGGTAAACTATTGCTTAGATCTGTAAAAAAGCCCATTTTACGAGCAGCTACTTTAGTAACTGACAGAAGATGGTCAACATACGAAAGATGTCACTCCCACCATTCTAATAGAATTCAGCAAACCGAAAATCTGAGTCATTTATACATACAATACGGAATTCTATTTCATAATCAAAACAGTCTTAATTCTAAACATAACATCAACAACCCAGTCAATTATTTTTCAAATCTCTCTCTACGCACACCCTATTCCTATTCAAATATACAACAGTCGCCTATCTTTACTATACTCTGGCCCATAGTTCAGCACTGGCTATCTCAGGAGCGTACACGCTTCATAAAGGACAATTTAGCATTTATTACGGTATAATATTATCTGTAATTTGTTATAACCGTTACCTATGATATTTTTAAATAAAATTATTTTACTAAATAAAAATAAATAAGTGCGGCTTTGCGAACGGCCTGGCAACCATGTTGGGATTGTTCCCATTTAAAATACATTATCGTATGCTTCCATACTGAATGTTAACTGTGGGCCAGAGTGTAGATTGTTTTAATTAATCCTCTGTACACCGGGTGGCTCAGGGGGTCGTGCCAAGCCTATATTTTGAAAACTAATTAACGGGTTTTTTGTTAATTTGGGTTGTTTACATTAGAACTAACTTCCAATAACTTGACATAAAAATCCAGGTTCCAGTGTTGTCGGAAATTAGTCAAAGTCTTGTTTTTTAAATGAAACATCCGGTATATTTTTGAATGTTTGGATTCTACGAGTCAAAAAATATATAACCCAAGTGTCAAATGTCACTTTGGTAGAAAAAGTTGTTTTGAAAACAAAATTTTTATCTTAGACGTCTCAGATACAATTCAGAGTACTCAAAAAACATCTTAGACTACCAACAAAATATTTTTTTCCTAAAAATATTGCTTGGCTCCATTTATTGTATTTGACTGACACCATTTTATGTCAGATCTTTACGGAAACATTACTTATTTCAAATGGAACATGTATTAGGCCATCCCTGTTTTAATTCGTTTATTTGATAACGATTTAAATTATGTATGAAATGTCAACATTACCTTTGAAATAAATGAAGAGAACTGAAAAGAAATAATTTAATATAGCACAAAATATTTGAGGCAAATCAGTTAGGCTAAAATGAGATATCTAACTTAACATAAAATATTTTAGCATGTCAAGTAATCTAGATGTGAATAATTCTGACATTTCTATCAAATGCAACAATTTTAAGTGTAAAATTGTTAGATGAAGGGTTTATGTTGTATGTGGCCAATTTTTACACCACCATAGATTTGCAAACTGATCTAGTTTATTGAAAAGCTTATGAACAACAGGAAGTGCGTTCTAACTGAGATATCCAAGGAAAAAATAAAAAAAAAGGTAAAGGGGTTGCACTGGGGAATGGTAAATAAATTAGTATTCTCAAATGGTTAGATAAGAAACCAGTAAATATGATTACGACATTAACATAACGTAGTTGTTACTTAGGGCGTAGAAACAAATTATACAAACAGCAATGTAGCTTTGGCCCATAATTTTACCAAAGATGGGTAGTAGTACACAGAGAAGCGGTTCAGGAAATGCTACAGAAAAAAATTCTGCAGCCATTCGTAAGAAAGTAGCTGACGCCAAAATCAAGAAAGCTCTTATAGAATATGGATATCGTAAGAGTCAACCTCCACTTTGTAGTGCTTTAATGTGCTACATTTAAAATGATATAATACTGGACATGTTTAAGATTTTTTGTGGTCTTATAAACTTTGTTTTATTTTTTTACAATGTAACTTGATTCTACTTCCTCTACTACTGCCCGACCACCCGATCTATTACAAATGTTTTAGCTTCCCGCGTCCCAGAATATAAGAGAGTAATAAAGGCTAGTGGCGTAGTTATTAAAGGCGTATACTATAAGGTCTGCAAATTATAAAAATTTACAATTTTTAATACACCGAAATCCCAACCGCATGTCTAAGTTGCCTTATCTTCAGGCTTAAGTCGAATTTTAAGTCGTTCTTCGTTTGCCGTTTACCTGAACCGTCTCTATTTAACACAATATCTTGCAAGCGGCACATTTACAGCATCCTCATTAAATTAGCCCAGTTGCTACTGATTTCTGTTTGCCAATCGCTTAATTTCACAAAAAAGAACTTAGGGTTTTTCGCTCATCGTTCCCGACATCGCGATTTTCGCCGCTTCGGAGTTAGATCTGTCACTGCTTGCATACAGATAATACAAAGAATCGGTTATCAGAAGAGGATCTACATCCTAGCAGCAAGAAGGAGCCGCCGGAATCTATCGGGAATAACGCAAAGAAGCACCCAGGACACCGAAAGAGAATAACTAATCCAGGACACCACTAACAACAGGACAGGATCGACGTCGGGTAATAACCTATAGGTACTTTTAATAAAGAAATATTTTTTAATTAATTTTATTTTTGTTTTAATTTAACAATTGCTTTCCTCCTTTTCTATTTGGGTCTCTGATTTCCAAGTCTTTATTCCTCGGGGTGTGAGACTGCACCTCGGCGGAGACCCGGCCTTCTCTTAAACACCTTTATTTCTTTTTATTTCTTTCTACTACCCGAACTAACGACTACCGTGATGGTTAAGCAAGGTCGCCACCGAGCTATCCTAACGGCTGTATCCCCAACCACCGATGCCGCCCGTTTACCCACACCACCAACCATATCCCAAACTCCTTACACCTATACACACACACACTCGCCTCACCACCACCATCCTCATGCACACGTTCCCATTCAAACGCCTCTTCCATATACACCACATCCACACATACCTACATTTCCACACGTTCCCCCTCTTCCCCACCCAAACCCGCTCACACACATATACACGCTCTCTTACCTACACCTGTTCACACACACATACCCGCTCTCTTACCTACACCTTCCCCTGCCTTGATTCCTATAACCGCTTCCCGCAATCCTATACCCCCACGCTCCCAATCCTCGAGATATTGCATCCGAAATATCCCAAAATCCATTAAAACCCAAAAATCCCTTTTTAATTCCTTGAAATCCCTCAACCTTCCCTGGTTGAAATTAACCTTCAACCACAACCAAACCTGTCTCTTAGAGACCTCCTGTCCCTTTCCGGATGGTACGCACCTTAGGCTGCGACACCACTTCGGCGACCTTACCGTTACCCTCACCCAACTCTTCGGTCCCCGCTTACCTAACACCACTCCTAGAGCTCCCTCCTTTCCCTGCGTGATTCGTTACGTAGATAAGGAGATCCTAGCCCAAGAGATCCTCGATGCGATCGATCTTCTACAAGTGAAAAAGGCCGTTCGCATCACCTCAAAGGCCACAAACACCCCAACTTCCCTAATCCGCATCATAACTCCTTCCCAAACCACCCTTGAGTTCCTCCTCGGACAGGGTGTTGTCATGTTCGGGCGACACTACCGGTGCAAACCCTCCTTAATCTCGCAACCGCACACCAAGTATTGCTGCACCTGCACGCAAGTGGAGCATACCGCTGAGGAGTGTCCCACCCGGTCCATCCGCTGTCCTAACTGTGGCGAAAGTCACAGATCCACCTCGTGTAAATCCTCGGAAAACCCTAAGTGTAACAACTGCGGGGGAGCCCATCCCACCTATTCCTTTTAGTGCCGGAAGCGGCGGGAACCTCCCAGTTCCCCGTCGAAGATGGCACCCCTCGACCCTATCCTGTCTGAAAAGTCCGACTCCGAAGACACGGCCCACCTGAAACCACCTCCCGACACTGAATCCCTTTCCATCAAGGACTTCTTACAAGTCCTTACCCACTCCTAGACCCAGATGTTCCTCCACCAGCGAGATAGGGTTATCCGAGCCTTAGATTCGCTATCCCGCAACTTCTTCCAACGGGGGATCAGCACCTGCGTATCCGGTACGCGGATGAAGGTCGCCGTTATCCGACAACCCAATCCTTAACTCCTTCCCAATGGATATTCTAGCAGTGACCATTACTGCCAGGGGCGCGCGTCGAAAACGCCCCTTAATCAAACACTTCTTACACTCTCATAATATCCATATCCTGTCGATAACTGAAACCAAACTCACACCAAGATGCACCCTTAATTTAAATACCTTTCACACCTATTCAAACAATAGCCAACATGGAACCGCCCTCTTAGTTAAAAAATTGCTTCCCATCCCCTCCCTTTCAAATTCCAGCGCACCTGCAGCATCTCGATTGCGTTGCTGCGACGGTGCAATTTCCTACTCATATAATATTTATTTCCTACTACAACCCGCCTGGCCACAATACCCTCTCCGATGACCTTTTAATTTACGCCTAATGCCTTCCAAATGGCGTTATCCTAGGTGATTTCAATGCCCGCCATACCCAATTTGGTGACACCGCAACTAACGGCAACGGTAACAGGCTAATTTCCGCCCTGTTTCAGCTGCCGCTCTTGCGAATCGTCAACAAACAGCCCGCATACTTTGATCGTTTAGGTGCCTCAATAGTAGACCACATCATAGTTTCCGAACCAATAGCTCACTATTTCGATCGTGAGTGCTTTCTAAACACCACGATTACATACCCCTACTGGTCAAAACCTTCATTTTGTCCAACCCCTCCCACACCTCCTCAATACACAGTCATTAAACATTTTTGGAAAGCCGACTGGAATGTGTTCTCTGATCACATCTCCAATAACCTTCCCACACCCAATCTTCAAATGACCCAAGACCTCGAGAGAGCCATTAGGGACCTAACGACCGTAATTGGGGAAGCGATCGATACCTCTATACCATTAAAAAACATTGACACTTCCCAGAAACCGCTCCCACAACACATTGTGAACTGGATCAAAGAGAAAGGACGAATTCACCGACAATTTTTGCGATCCAGGGATCCGGCTCTCAAGACCGAATACAATCGCCTCAACGCCTTAATCAGGCGAGTAGCCAATAAACACGCCGAAGACTCCTGGTCCAAAGCCACCTCCCAACTAGATTATAGAAATGGCAAACTCTTCTGGCAACAGTTCGATAGACTGACCAGAAGAAAAGTAAACCCTAAATCACACTTTACCGACCTTCAGGGTAACCTAATCTCCTCTGACCAGGGAAAGATCGATTTCTTTGGTCACCACCTACAAACCATTTTCCAATCCCCAAATGATCCCCAGTTCGACAACCAGGTCAAGGCACTCCTCGATGGTCGCCTTGAAGAGTTCCGTAACCTTAACATTCCTGAACCCCAACTCGATAACGAGAGTCCCTTTTATACCCCATCACGCCCGACCAGGTCCACACGTATTTTAAAAAAGGAAAAAACTCAGCCCCAGGTCATGACGGCCTAAATAGGAAGATCCTCCGGCACCTACCCGACCCAGCCCTCCATCTACCATCCGATATATATATATATATATATATATATATATATATATATATATATATATATATATATATATATATATAATAAATGCTTAACCCTCTCCTATTTCCGACGGACTGGAAGTCGGCCTCCACCGTCATGATACCTAAACCCCACGCTGACCTAACCTCACCCTCCTCCTATCGACCCATTTTCCTCCTGAGTTGCCTCGGAAAATGCTTTGAGCAGATTCTAGCTAAGCGACTCAGGGACCACCTCGAATTCAACGACCTTCTTCCTAACAGCCAATTCCGTCTCAACCGAACGTATCACGATCCACCGAGACCACCAGAGCATTCAATCACAAGAAATGCAATCTGGCTGTGTTTTTGGACATTAAGCAAGCATTTGACAGGGTCTGGAACGCCGGTCTCCTGCACAAGATCCGAAACCTAAACATTCCCGACCCCTTCTCCAAACTCCTACTCTCGTACCTGACCAACCGGTCAGTTCGGGTCAAAGTAGGGAAAACCTTCTCAGATGCTTTCGAACCTCACACGAACCCTCAACTGGCCCCCGGATGTTCAAAAAACCCTCAACCGTATTAGGAACCGCGCAAACCTACTGGGCGCCCTCCGGGGTAGAATCAGAAGTTGTCACCCCAAAACCCTCTTACACACGTATAAAACATATATCCGCCCTGTTATGGATTTCCGAGCTCCCATATATACAAATATAAACCCCAAACACCTTTACTCCATCGCTTCCTGTGAGCGCCGAATTTTCCGACGCATACACCGGTTACCCTTCAGGTACCCTAATACCCTTACTATACAACGCACCAATATATCCCCAATCACACATAGAATCCAAACCCTTCAGAAAAATTTTACCCACAAAAGAATTTTCGGCGATACCATCCTAACCAAAGAGATCCTTACCACTCCTTATAACTACCGCTTTCCCCTATTCCCACGAAACCCAAGCTCAAATTCCAACATCCACCCGCCATCCTCACACAACTCCTCGACGACCTCCCCGAGGAGATAGAATAATCCCTTGACAACATCCCGTATGCCCTCCGCATCCCCACGTCTATTGGATGACGACCCCAGCAAGGTACCGGCCAACGAATATCATCACACCAACCACGCTACACACACCACAAGCACTATGCACACTTAACCCATTAACACAATCATTACTCAATAAAACCTAAATAATTTTTTCTTTTTTTACACCCAAAATAACCACACCTCATGATTGTACAATAACACCAGACACCGCAACACAACAACAAGGAATGACCAGGGCTGAAGAGGAGAAGGGCTCCTGAACAGTCCACAAATAAGTAACATAAGCTAACAATAAGTAAATACTAACACATAAGCATGAGCATACTAACAAAAAAAAAAAACTAAAACTTTTTATGAAATTTTGCCTTGTTAAGTTTCTAACGCAAGTATGAGTATTATGTATTACCTATATAAAGTTGGCTGCATTAGATACTTTTCAGAAATTTTTCTTATGTAAAAGGAGATTGAAGCAACAAAAACTATTTCTTGTAAACTTAAAAATGTGAGTGCGTAACAGTAAGATTATTTTAAGTTCGGCTGTATGGAAATAATCTATTTGCTGTATGTCTGTTGTAGGTTCAAGCTTATTATTTAATAATAACTTTAATGTAAGGGTGGCGATGTCATTAGGCGAAATTATTGTTTTATTCAGTAAGACACAAATTAATGTAAACAGTAGATTTCTACCACGAATATTAATTTAGAAGACATCAAAAATTAGGTTACGGAAATTTTAATTCTGCAGGTATCAAAGTAATTTGTCATTTGTAAACATTATTGTTTACTCAACGCACTAATTATAATTAAAAGTAAAGGAAACGTAGACCGTTGAGCTCAAAGGTTTATGTACTATGTACTAAAATGTTGGTAATTTTACCTTAAACACACCGATCTTTATGTGAAACTGTTTGTATTTAAAGTAAATAATAAAGATAAATAAATGCTCATGGAACAAAGTGTCTACCCTAAATGAAAGATAAATACATATACAAAGAATTGACATTAAGATCCTTTATACATAATTCTAACTAAATCTAAGATACCAAACACAGTTACAATATCATATATTATAATGTTAAACATTGTTTAATAGTTATTACATACAAGTTACACAGGAATATGGGTATCGAATATATACGTAAATAACTTTTACAGATAGAATCGGTTTATATAATCAACTCTCAATATTGTAGAAGTAGTAGTGGGACACCTCACCTTTCACTTTTGTGAATTTCCCAAGGCCTGCCACGTGGTTGACCACTGTTTGACCTTGAGAAAGTTGTTTACCTTGAGAAAGTTGTTTACCTTGAGAAAGTTGTTTACCTTGCGAAAGTTGTTTACCTTGAGAAACAGGCTTAGCTTCAAAAAGCTGTTCACTTTAAGAAAGTTGTTGTTTACCTTGAGAAACAGGCTTACCTTGAGAAAGTAGCTTAGGGCTTGGACTAGCGCAGGAAATTTTAAATTGTGTGGGTTCTTGTCAGACCGGTGTAGGAGCTATCTCATGGGCCTGGTGCAGCGCTGAGAAATTGTTTTATTGGAGGTTCTTGTAAGACAAGAGCTATCTCAAGGGCCAGATGCAGCGCTGAGAAATTGATTTTAATGGGGTTCTTGTAAGATAAAAGCTATCTCATGGGCCTGGTGGAGCGCTGCGAAATTTTTAATGGAGTTTCTTGTAAGACGAGAGCTATCTCTAGGGCATGATCTTGCGCTGGGAGTTGTTTCTTAGCAATAAAGAGGTTCTTGTAAGACGAGAGCTATTACTTGGGCCTGGTCTTGCGCTGGGAGTTGTTTTTTAATAATAAAGAGATTGTTGTAAGACAAGTGTAGAAACTACCATATAGACCTTTAACCCTATCGTGATCCCTGATGCAATTGTCGTAACTTAATCTTATAAGACAAATCTAGATTTCTGCCACAAAAATTTGTATTCTAGTAAGGTAGCCCTAATGCTAACTTGTAAGATGGCTGCATAAGAACTTGTTTGTGACATCATCTAGTGATGTATGTAGACTAATAAACTTAGGGTTGGGGATAGGGTGACAGCTATTTTTGGTAATTATAAACCATTTTGTATTCTTGGTCCTTGCTCTGATTTGAGGGCTAGCATTCTGATTGATTAAACTGACCTTGGTTATAGACTTAGATTGTTACTTCTATAAGATAAGCTTCACCTCCTATTATAAAACTGACGGTCGGTTGGCCTTGGAATTTTTTACATGTATCAAGGTTATTGATATTTTTATTGATGCGGTCGGCCTTGTTATTAAAATTATTACACTTCCTTAAAACCTATTTCATTTACAGCATACTTATTTTACTTTGAGAAAATATTACCTTCAATAGACCTTGAAGTTAGCCATAAGCATAGCCTTGAAGTTCGCCATGAAGTTAGCCTTGTGAATTTCAAAACAACTAATTTGACCTTTGACCCTGTAAAATACTATAAAAGCGTGCGCTTAGTGTAGCTAATTTAGTTCTGTTCCGTTATGGAATCTGTATCAGCTAATCAGGTTTTGGGATTGTTTCACGGCGGATTATTATTAACCGATGAGTTGTTGATAAAGGCGTACAATATTATTAATTATAAAATTGTGTTTGAGAATAATAATATCGATTCGCTGGAAAAGTACGATAATTTTGTGGAAGCTGTACGGGGAGCTGGTGGAGTGTAAGTATATGCTTGTTTTTTTTTTTTAAGTTTAAGTATTTTTTAAAGCCCTGCTCAGGTAAACATGGAGGATGTGTTTGACGATGATGAGATGATGGAAACTACAGCTGCGGAGGATTTGATAACGGTATGTCTTTTAATTTTCTATTGTTTCGCTTACTGAATGAGTACATTACAGGCGCAAGACCAATCGGGCTCAGGTTCCCAACAACAGGCCGGGCCATCCTCAGGGTTCAATCATATAAATATAATAGGAGAGTCAAACAGAAAATTCATAAAAAAGTTCAACACTACGTGTAAATCGCTGAGATTCAGTTTTAATGATGAAACATGCAAGGATAATCCCTTAACATGGCTACAGGTAAAATATACTATTTCCTAACAATCTTATTTATCTAACACATAGCTTTTTGTAGAGTGCATTCGAGCAGTTGTATGCAGACACTATCAAGGATGAAGCTTCGTCAGTCCGTGTTGGAATCACGTTAAGCAACCCAATTTTCCCGGACAAGCCAATTGGTCTGTCATTTAGAAGAGTGGACCAGTTGTCGGTGAAAGTGATAATGTCGCTACTTGAAAAGGTAATGCAGACCAATGCTAGTTTTTTCTCGAGTGACTTGTTAGTTTTAGATGTGGATAGAGTGTCGGTACCTGTAGGCTATGGACGCAAAAATCTGACGGGTTTAAAATGTGAAGATTTTTGTAAAGCAAAAGGACAGGGCATTATTGTTGCACCAGAAACAATTAACGATAATAATCGTTTAGCGCGAGCATTAGTATTAGGTATAGCATTCAGAAATAACCATGCAATGTGCAGTAGTATGGAAACGGGATGTCCATTACTTCAAACTCGGGCCATGCAACTTAGCCAAAACAGTGGTGTAGACCTTAGTCAGGGTGGTAGTTATGAACACATTCAAACAATTCAAAATCGTTTAGCTTCATATACAATTGTAGTTTATAATTCGCGCGTAGGTGATTCAGTTTACTTTGAGGATCCTAGGGAACCGGGTAGAGTGGTTTTAAATTTAATATTAGAAGACGAGCACTATAACGTAATTACCAGTCTCACTTCAGCATTTACCTGCGGTTATTACTGCGAGCAGTGTAGAAAACGATGTAATGACAAAAGGAAACATATAAAATGTCTGTATCAGTGTCATCAAAAACCACTTTGTTTCGTTCAAAACCCGAAAATTGTCTGTAATGATTGCAGCAGATTTTTTATGGGCAGGAATGCCTTAGAAACCATAAGGATGCTAAACTATGCGAAAAATTGCGTAGATGTTTAAAGTGTCTCAAAACCAGTGAAGTAAAGGGTAAACATAGGTACGGATACAGCTACTGCTCCACGTGCATGAATCAAAAACCTATTGGTCATCTTTGTTACATGTCTGTTAACAAGGTGTGACGCGACGGCGGTAATTGTAGACCATCTATTCTTTATCTTTTACGATTTGGAGTGTATGCAAGAGAAGGTGTATGAGGGAACGAATGACAGATTTCTGCATGAGTCCAATCTATGCGTGGCCGCGAATGTTTGTTCTACTTGTATTCAGTCCATCGAGAATCTGGATGAGCGATGCTCGACGTGTCGTGAAAGAGTGCACCTTTTTAGAGAAGATCCTGTTCAATCATTTCTAGCGTATGTTGTCGAGAGAGCTCGAAAATTTAAAGTTACATGCATCGCGCATAGCATGAAGGGGTACGATGGATGTTTTGTGTTTAGATGCATGTTAAGTAATAATAATCAGTGGAGACCCAAAGTCATCACCAATGGCCTAAAATTAATTTCCATTCAATGCGGTGATATTAGGTTTATTGACTCCCTTAATTTCATCCCATCACCGCTCTCGGCATTTCCGAAAACGTTCAATTTCCCCGAATCCAAGGGGCACTTCCCGTTTCTCTTTAACACATCCGAGAATCAAAATTACGAGGGTCCTTAGCCACCACTTGAATATTATTGTGCAGGTCAGATGTCGGCTAATGATCAGCAAAAACTTTCAGATTGGCATGTGGCCCAGAGTAATTATGTTTTTAAGATGAGTGAAGAGATTGAGAAATATTGCGTAATGGATGTTAAGATTCTCGTTAAAGGGTGCATTAGTTTCTGGTCCACCTTCACGACACAAAATAAAGTCGATCCGTTTGAGGAGGCTACTACAATTGCTACCGCTTGCAATAAAGTGTTTCGTAGGCTTTTCCTCAAAGAAAGCACAATCGGGATTATTCCAAAAGGTGGTTATAGACGTGCCGACAACCAATCAAAGATCGCAATACAGTGGTTACGTTGGGATGAACATTCACAGTAAGTGAGCATACAGCACGCAGGCAAAGCTCGTGAATTTAGAATACCTCAAGGCGTTAATCACAAAAAACTATTAATGTGTACATAGCCGCTTACACGACAGCTCATGCGCGTTTAGAATTATATAGCTACCCGGAGAAACTAAACCGTCGCGTTCTGTATTATGATACAGACAGTGTCATATTTGTCGCAAAACCCGACGACTGGAATTCAACTTGCGGGGATTTCCTTGGCCAGATGACCGACGAGCTGGGAGCATACGGTGAAGGAAGTTATATAGCTGAGTTTGTAAGGGCAGGACCGAAAAACTACATTTATAATGTGTTTTCAACCGATGATCAAACAATTAAATCCGTGTGTAAAGTGAAGGGTATTACCTTAAACTATAAGAACTCTCGTGTTATAAACTTTGAAGTGATGAAGGATATGGTGCTTAGTGCTCTTTTTGTATATAATGATAGAAAAATAGTTAGAGACAGGTGGTACAATGTGTTAAGTAGGCCTGAATCCAAACAGTATAGAATAAGTTATTCTAAGCGATCGAGAATTGAGAAGTTCGATACTCTTCTATTTGGGTATAAGAAATAAATAATAAACCAGATAAACAGAAAGAATTATTTTATTTATAAACACCAACTCCTTGAGGACGAGTTCCAGCTCCTGGCCTTGATTCGTTTTCATCTTTGTATGTTTTGGCGTTTGCGTGTTTTCGCACTTGCGTGTTTTCGTGTTAGCGTGTTTTCGTTTGTATGTTTTAGCATTAGCGTGTTTTCGTGTTAGCGTGTTTCCGTTTGTGTGTTTTCGTGTTTGCGTGTTTTTTGGTGTTTGTATGTTTTTGCGCTTGCGTGCTTTCGTGTTTGCGTGTTTTGCGTTTTGTATTTGCGCTTTCGTGTTTTGTGTATTACGTGTTTTTGCGTTTGCGTGTTTGTAGTTTTAGTTTCGTGTGCAGATTTTGCGTTTGCGTGCTTTCGTTGTGCATTAGTTTTGCAGTTTGCGTGTGTTTGAGTTTTTCTGCGTGTTTGCGTGTCATGTGTCATGGTGTTTCGATTGTACGTGTTTTCGTGTTTTTCGTTTTTCGTTTTGTCTTTGCGTGTTTTCATTTTTCGTGTTTTTGTTTTGCGTGTTTGTGTGTTTGCATGTTTTGGTTTTTTTCGTTTCGTGTGTTTGAAGATTTTCGTATTTGCGTGTTTCCGTTTTGTGTGCATGTGTGTTTTGGTGTTTGCGTATTTGCATGTTTGAGTGTTTTTGCGTTTGCGTGTTTGCGCCTGTGTCCGTGCTTGTGATTGTGTGAAGCGAGATAAGCGAGAGAAATGAGAGAAGCGCGAGAAACGAGGGGGCAAAAGAGAGACGAGAGAGACCAGAGAGAGAGAGAGAGAGAGAGAGAGAGAGAGACGCGAGAGAGAGAGAGAGGAGAGAGACGCGAGAGAGAGAGAGAGAGAGAGAGAGAGAGAGAGACGAGAAGAGAGAAGCGGTAGAGAGAGAGAGAAAGGCGTGCACGATCAACTTCTATTACAGAAAAATATTCGCACAATGCCAAAGGGTTACTCATAATGCACCAGTCTTGAGTAAATTTCTCACTGTAGATTTACGCATGGTTTCTGTAGCAAACTCTAATATATGCCTTAGGGTAGCTTAAAATTTCAAACAAGGCAATTTCCTTACAGCGTCTTACAAACAAGGATTTTATTAGCAACACCATTATGTCATCACTTGGGTATCTTATTAGATTTAATACAGAACAAAAGCCATTGGAAGTCAAACGTAGCTTGTTTTATTTGCTCTAGATGTTTATCTATTCGGACTATTATTTGTCTATCGTCCCAACACAGCCCTCGCTGATAAAAGACCTTTTTGATGGAGGTATTTATGATAAGCCAGATAGACCTTGTGTGTAATGTAGATGTGAAATTTAGCTTAAATCTGAAATAAAATAGCACGAGTGATAATTAAACCAAAATATATTGAAATATTTTTCGAAATACCACTTGTACGTGAATCGTATATGGAATTTTTTGTTTTACGAAATCGTACATTTTACTTTTTGTAAATAATGTATTTAATTACCCATTAAAAGGAACCAGCACGATGGAAATTAAATAAAATGTAATAACTCAAATTTATATTGATTATGCAACTTTTACTAAAATTGAAAAAATACGACGGTATATTCTAGCCGTCTTTTCAAAACAATCCCTAATAGAATATTAAAACCTATTGGCCATCTTTGCTATATGCCTGTTAACAAATCATATCTTAAATAGGTAATACTTGTTTTTTTTTATTTTGAATGTAGAAATAAATGTAATATAAACGTGCGCAATAAAAAATATTTTCGAAATATCACCTGTACATATATAGTAGAAGGACTCCTTTTAACTACCTTGCAAAAGGTAATTAGAAAAATGATTTTAACAGTTGGCACTTCATATAGTTGATAGCCTCATTAAAATGAAACGCGAACAATTTTATATGCGTAACTATTAATAAATAAAAACGCAACAATACAATAGTGTTATAAACCAATGAAGGTTGACTGTTAAAGTATTCGGTGATGGTCGTCTTAACTGTATGTTATCGTATATAGGTAGAAGGTTAGTATTATTTTACAATCAAATTTATGTGTTTACAAAACAGCTAAATTCTAAAAATAAACTAGTTTATGATAATGAAAGGTAAAACCTATAACCACTTTATATCAACAATTAATAAGTAAAAACATAAAAGTGGATTTAGTAAGACTGTGTATACATTGTATAAAATATTTTAATATTCAGATCTCCAACACATACTTATTATTATTAGAACATCCGCAAGAAAGCATATTTGAAGGTATACGTAAAAATCAAAACTGCTACTAATAGATATTAATAAAACAATTCATAGGAATCTAAACAGTTCGTGGAAATATGTAGAATGCTACTGTTAAAAGTTCTGCACAGTGAAAATCGTTTTAAAGCAAACCGACAGGTTAATTAGTCATTTAATTAGATAATATTTTCTCAAAGTAAAATAAGTATGGTATAAATAAAACAGGTCTTAAAGAAATGTAATAATTTAATAACAATTATGCAATCTCATTTGATAAAATCAAAAATAGGCCCTAATAAAAATTAATACACAAATCTCTTTATTATAACAACACTTGTCATGATCTCTACATGTCTTATCTATTAATTCATCACATTATTAGCATACAATTTTTTTATGACAGGAATCTACATTTGTCTTATAAGATTAAGTTACGACAATTGCATCAGGGATCACGGTAGGGTCAAAGGTCTATATGGTAGTTTCTACACTTGTCTTACAACAATCTCTTTATTATTAAAAAACAACTCCCAGCGCAAGACCAGGCCCAAGTAATAGCTCTCGTCTTACAAGAATCTCTTTATTACTAAGAAACAACTCCCAGCGCAAGATCATGCCCTAGAGGTAGCTCTCGTCTTACAAGAACCTCCATTAGATAGCTCTTGTCTTACAAGAACCCCATTAAAATCAATTTCTCAGCGCTGAACCAGACCTTTGAGATAGTTCTTGTCTTACAAGAACCTCCAATAAAACAATTTCTCAGCGCTGCACCAGGCCCATGAGATAGCTCCTACACCTGTTTGACAAGAACCCACACAATTTCAAATTTCCTGCGCTAGTCCAAGCCCTAAGCTACTTTCTCAAGGTAAGCCTGTTTCTCAAGGTAAACAACACCTTTCTTAAGGTAAACAGCTTTTTGAAGGTAAGCCGGTTTCTCAAAGTAAACAAATTTCTCAAGGTAAACAATTTTCTCAAGGTCAAACAGTGGTCAACCACGTGGCAGGCCTTGGGAAATTCCCAAGGTCAAATGATGTCACAAAAGCAAAAGGTGTGGTGTCCCACTACTACTTGTAGATAACCCTACAACTTGTATAACTACATAGCTCAATTGAAATGACTATGCCTTGAGAACCAGGTGAACTGAATGAAATTCTATACTAACCTGTTTAGATCTCTTGAATGCCAAAGGTATATTGGCACTGAATAGATAATAGAATTGTTGTTATCATCAGCTTTATCTCAAACCCTATTCAGCCACATTCCAGCCTCAAAGAATAATTTTATGCACAAAAAAATTGTTATAATTAAAAATAAAGCAATATAGTTCTATATAAACATTATTTTTGTTTGCTCGTCACATAATTAGAAAGATAACAAATCGTGGAATCATACAGTAGATACAATATGACATATTATTCTATATCAGTATCTTTATCTGCTAAAGGCTTGACGGGAGCTTTCAAAATGCCTAAGACATATTTAGAAAGTAACTTTCTTTTGTTTCTTTGAGTCATTGATTGTCTCAATGTTGGAATGGAGGAGCCTGATGTGGCGAAAAGTCGCAACATAACATCCCTCATTGTGTTTTCCCGAGAGCTGGTTCGAGCGTGATGTTTCCTGTATTGCTTAATATGTTTATGACGTGCTTCCTGCGTCTCTTCATACATTTGGCCAATCGGTAATGGAGCTGAAGAAATGATGGATGGACCATGCATCAGAGTTTTGTGTACCGAAGCCGGCATGTAGTACCACGGATAAAGGCTAATATATAATTTGTGGATATTCTTGGTCCACTTTTCGAATTTATCTGTGTCGATATCTAGCCCAAATGAAAGAGCCTGTAGAACAATCGCACATTTATGTATTAGACTGTTGTCAATGCCTGTGATTCAGCGACTTTTTCTGCATTTTCGAAAAACCTGCGGGCCGTATTGCCATCATTCGATGTTCCGCTTCCACCCTGTCTTGGTTCATTCACGAGGAGGCCTAATTATGTCTTCAATTTTTCTTGTATCATCTTCTTCCTCTTTCTTGTAACATCCTTCTTGACCTCTCCCCGCACCTCACATTCTGTTATCTCCAACCGATAAGAAACGTGGAGCAACCATTCTATGAAACGTATCCAAGCATGCAGAGTTGGCAACCCAAACTGAAACGTTTCCAGATTTTATTCCTGCTTTGAAGCAGTTCATATCTTTCGGTGTTGCGCCACACACGTAACACTTTTGAGACGATTTTGTCGATGTAAGTGTATTACACACTTCACAATCTATCATGGTCAACTGAAGCGTATAATGAACCGTAAATGTGGTATCGTTAATTTCAGCAACTGTAGGACTCAGAGATGCCGCTTGGTCTTGGACGCACTTGACTTCTTTCTCAGAGAATTCCACAGTTTCTTTCTTAAACTGCAACCTTATCGGCAAGTTTTGCCAAACTACGATCTTTTCTATTTTTTGTGAGTCGTAGAACAGTTGTAGTGGCACAAGAGAAGTGAAAAAATATCTGTGTCCTGAAATCCTTCTTCTTGGGCCTTTTGTTTGTACAGGGCTTGGCTGTAGTCCCGTCACAACTCCATTTCAAAAGCAATATCAAACTTGTGCGGTATTTCTTTGGGATTCTCTGCAAAGAACTTCTTCTTGAACCAGAAGCAACCGACGCACGGTATGGGCTAAAAGAGATTGCAGTCACACTTCAGCAACTGATTCTGTTATCTGAATGTCATCTGGATAACACCTTTTTTTTGCCTCGAGAAGTTGGTTGTATAAAGGGTATATATCATGTTGCAGGTTCTTTGCGCCGTTCCGTAATAGATGATGTTGGTGTAGAGTTACGTCAGCTTCAAGAAACAGAGCCAATGCATTGTCAGCATTATATGCTTCGGTTTTTTAGTTAACTCCCAGGCCAGTCGACTTTTTTTCGATCGAGTTGGCGTTTTCTCCATTTCCTGTAGATGAGCTTTATCGAGGATTCCTTACTGTCTCAACTTCATGCAGGCTGCATAAATTAGGCTATCACTACCCGCAATTGACTGCAATTGTTCAGTCTTTCTTCGTTTTGTTCTGGAGCTCCTATCCGCGAAACCTGATTTATCTCGTTCTGCTGTTGATGCTGAATGAGGGTTGAAAACAATTTCCTTATTCAACCGCTTAAAATTTTCCTTCACAAAACGTTAATGGTTTCTATTGCATCTGTCTACTTTTCTGTATACCTGATAGCAGAATTCAGCCACATTTTGTTTGATTTGCGGCTGAGACAAGTCAGATTATGTTTTTACGATGACGAAGTGTAGTAGATGCTTTTTTTGAAGTTATCTGCTGCCTTTTACCTCTTGCAGGGCATTATATAGTGTGCTTCTTGTGGCTTTGTAATTCATGGCTGTAGGCGAAGAAATATTAACTCTTTATTTCATAAATTTAGAGTTAATGTTTTTTTGCACATTTTAATATGTTATTTTACTTTATTGTAATTCATATATCAAAACAACAAAACAAGTATTGCATAATTATAGTGCGAAATCATACGTATTCACATCGGTCACGGTCTCTCAAAATTGTAAAATTAAAATAAAATGTTATTCCTTCTGCGCTATCTGTAATTTCGGTATAGGAGAACAATATTGAGACATTTAAAGAATTTGTTAATTCAGCAGCGATGCGAAAATAGGCGCATTTTATGATTTTTTTTTTGGAAACCGAAAAATTCATTTGTTTGATTATTTAGAGATTATTTAATAATGTTTTTAAATTTTTACTGATACATACAATTAAATACATAGACATGAAGATATTATACATACATTCCATTTGGAACCTATTCTTGCTTTCAGTACAATATCTTCTATAATTAATATATATATATATATATATATATATATATATATATATATATATATATATATATATAACACACACATATGTAACTAACTATACATGTTTGTAAATGTTATAAATATTCTTCGAACATTATTATATAATCTTCAAGAACAATCTAACTCGTGAACTTTTTAGCTTCCGCTAAAAAAATCGTGAAAAATAGATCTATTTTTCACCTCGCCAAATAAGAATTTTTTTTTTTTAGGAAAAGGAGCGCGAATGGCAAGTCCGGCTTGTAATTTCTAATAATATAAGTATTGAAGTTGTCTATAAAAAAGGAATCTCCGTTTCATAATGTTTCAGTTGTTTTATAACTTTATAAGAAGTTCCAATAAAGTTGGAAATTGGAATTGTAATTTGAAATTTACAGCATTTACCACTATTTAATCTACGTCCTATAGCATAGATAACTCCCGGTATTTTTCAACGTCAGCCACATATCTTTACAACTTAATATTGCGAGAAACATAATGTAATATAATTTTCCATATACGCGCTCTGTAGCAGTTCTTCACAAATATGATAACTTTATATTATGCATTCAAAACACTCACAATATTCTACGACTTTAGCGGTCCGTCTTGGACTGTGTGGTACGACTTCAAATTATTGATATTTTACAATTCTACCGACCTTTATCTTTCAAACTAGCTTAGTTTTGAACCTCCTTTTACGACTTTATGATTTGGGATTTTGGCCAGTTTTTGAGTGCAGCTGAACCATTGTGCAGGGGTGTAAAATATTAATAGATAAACATCCCATTTGGTTTCTATGTGTTAAATAGTTCGATTATTATTCACAATCATATAGTGACATATGTGCAAATCAAACCTTTGATATTTCATTAAGATTTCCTACGACAAAATTTTATAAACATACTCATTGATGTACAGTCTCAGTTTCTTCTGATATACCCAAAAAGTATTTTAGGGGTCGTGAAACGTGATTTACCCGAAACTTTCATTATCCTGACTTATTGAGTATTTAATTACCTTTAAAACAGGCGATTACACTTGCGCACACGCAGACGCGCACGTACAAGCTCAAGCTCACGGATTCTCACACGATCACGCTTTACTAGCAACAGTACAACGCACGATGATACGATATCACACACGAACATGATATTTAATCAATGATTATTACACACACATATATATACATATACATACATAATATAATATATATTATACTATATTATATATACACAATATATTATATATTATATATTATATAATTATAACATAATATATATATATATATATATTATATATATATATATATATATATATAATATATATATATATATATATATATATATATATATATATATATATATATATATATATATATATATATAAATATATTATATATATATATATATATATATATATATATATATATATATATATATATATATAATATATATATATATATATATATATATATATATATATATATATATATATATATATATATATATATATATATATATATATATATATATATATATATATATATATATATATATATATATATATATATATATATATATATATATATATATATATATATATATATATATATATATATATATATATATATATATATATATATATATATATATATATATATATATATATATATATATATATATATATATATATATATATATATATATATATATATATATATATATATATATATATATATATATATATATATATATATATATATATATATATATATATATATATATATATATATATATATATATATATATATATATATATATATATATATATATATATATATATATATATATATATATATATATATATATATATATATATATATATATATATATATATATATATATATATATATATATATATATATATATATATATATATATATATATATATATATATATATATATATATATATATATATATATATATATATATATATATATATATATATATATATATATATATATATATATATATATATATATATATATATATATATATATATATATATATATATATATATATATATATATATATATATATATATATATATATATATATATATATATATATATATATATATATATATATATATATATATATATAT
>JARFJB010000610.1:3743056-3923056 GCA_036346205.1 Vesta saturnalis | reverse complement strand
TTTATAAATTTTTGTCTCTTTACAAATTTATTCAAGCTTAAAGTCTAAATATTCAATTTAAAAAAATGTAGTGTATAATATTTTGAAATGTAGGGATCCTTTAATTAAGAGCTTTATCGGAAGGAAACATTTTATTTTTTTCTTTTGTAAATCTAAATTATTCAATGATTCAAATAGAGCAAGCCTAGACATATAAGTATATAAGTGTATAAATAAAAGAATCTTAAGATTGGGTGTAGTTCTAAAGCGTAGTTGCACGCTAAAATTGTTTGTATGTAAACACAATTATTGGTGCTATTATAGTAGTAACTGGTCATCTCATATGAAATGAGTTTAAGAAATATTTAGGATTTTCTAAAGTGAATTACACTGATTGTATTTTACGTATTCACCATTTTTAACTTAACAGTTTGATAAGTAACAATGTGTTAATACTTGACAGTTTGTTAAAATAAATTTGTATTCACCATCATATTTCAAAGTTAAAAGAGGAAACTAGCGGTTATTCAAAAGTTACCAGAATGATGGCGGTAAAACTCGTTCCAGCAATGTAATTCACCGGTAAAAATTTGTATAAGTTAACCTTAAAAATGTAGTATGACATTTCGTGTTTCAATCGGAATTGTTATTAATAAATAAGTTCTACAGGGATAACCACTAACCCCCTTGAAGGTAATAATTTAAAAATTCCCCATTCTCAAACCGTGCTCTTATATGAGACTCGTTAAAAATAGTATTATCGTAAACTGATCCAGGCCAACGAGCCAAAAATATGACTAATTTTTGAATTTGGAGTCACAAACCGCTTGAACATTTATGCTAAAATATCCTTTTTTATTACGGTATACTTCTCCTTGATTGATTCCGGTGGACTGAATTTTAATGTGCGTGCAATCTACTGCACCAATCACCCCTGGAACATTTGCAATTTTGAAGAATTCGAATATTGTTCTTTGTTTCTTCATTAGTTTCGGGTGATTTTATAAATTCAGAACGCAGAGTAGCAATTTGTCTAATGACATTTCGAACAATGCGGAATACAATTGATTGGGACACATTGAAGTGGTCACCGACATTAGTTTGAAAGTTCTTGTATAAATATTTGCATGCAGTTATATATTCAGAAGCAGAGTAACAATTTGTTATGATTTGAAATTGACAGTAAATGATGAAATATCGCACGACTTAGAGATACCAAAAACTTATGACTAATAATAATAACATTCGAAGATACAGCGAGATAAAGCGAGAGAACATACCTGCTATGTATAGATTTGGAGCAATTGACTCAGTAAACAGAGGGAAAATGATATCCGCACTGACGAAGCTAGAGATACCAAAAAAACTTATGACTAATAATAATAACATTCGAAGATACAGAAGTTGAGGTAGAAAAAGAAGGAATACGAACCAGTTTAAAATCAACAAAGGAATGAAACAGGAAGACGCCCTATCAGCCACATTATTCAACCTAGTAATGTAAGCTATTATAATAGAAGCGAATCCAAAGGAAAAAATAATCAGAGAAGAATGCAAAGTACTAGCATAAGCAGACGATCTAGTAATCATATCAAAATCAGAAGGACTAAGGAGGAAAGTAGCCAAGACTGACATCAACTCAAAAAAGTACGGTTTACGAATAAATCAAAACAAAACAAAATGCATGAGATAACATGGAAAAGAATTAGGGATACGTGCAAGTGAGGAATTATGAATTTGAAAATGTTAATAAAATGGACTATCTTGGAATAACAATCACGGCGAAACAGAATGGAGGAAAGAGTAAAGGAAAGGATACATGAAGGAAATAGGGCGTTTTGTGCAAACATGAATAACAAAAACAACGAAAATAAAAATATACAACACACTAAATAGCCGGTTGTGACATATCCAGCAGAAGCAGTAACCTTCATAAAGAGAGAAGAAGAATTACGGGGATTTGAAAGTAAAATGCTAAGAGTAATATGAGGTCCTGTCAAAAAAGAAAATGCGTATAGTAGCATGATGAACCACGAATTAAACGAAGAAATTAATGGAGAAGACAGTACGCTTCACAATATCCCAAAGGATCAAATGGTTTGGACATATGCGAAGTGAAAATGAAAATATGTTGAAGACAATTACGAAATGTAATCCGCACAGAACATGAGAACGAGGGAGGTCCAGGATAAGATGGTGGGACGCGGTTATCACAGACTTATGAACCATGGGTATGCAAGACTGGACAAGACAATTTCGATACAGGAAAAAAAATGAATCCAAGGCAAATCACAAATGTAAAGTTAATTAAAAAATAGGGGAATGATTCACCACTATAAATGGATTAAAACCTTCTCTGTAGAAAGGGTCATAATCCTTAAAATTGGAATGGCCAGAAGAAGAAGCATATAATCGTAGGCAAATTAGCATTTGATTTTATTTAGATATTGGGTTTTTTGATCTGTCGACTAGTTCTAACGCCCGTTGCAGCATATTAGACAATATTGTAATTGTGCTTTATGCATACGAAATCGTTTTTAAAATCTAGATCATCAAATTCTTGCAATAAACTATTTCGTTCTTTAACTATTTTTGAACGTCTGATAGGATCGTCTCACTATCGTGGGAAAATGAATTTAATAGATAGTGAAGGTCCATTCTGTCCATTCGCACTTCACTACATACGATTATTAATAATACAATATATGTTGCGAGTGTTAATAATAACTTATTATAACCAACAATTTTGACACATAAATAATACCTAAGTATTTATCAGTCTGTTACCAAGGTTAGCAGATTTCGGTTAACTTATTAGCGACTTGATAGACTGTTAAAAGTCATTGTAAAACACAAAAGAGTCACGTTAACAAAGTGTTATTGACTTAACTCTCTGATAGCAACTTAACAGAGCTTGGTGAATATGGCTGTAATACATCTAATATAGATTAGTATATGCAGGCCCTGAAAAATATTGACGCGGTGCTGTACTTTAGCAATGGAATTACTTTTGTGATATTATTTAGTTCTACGTAATGTTTCGACTTCTTCTGCTGTTACTCTTTACCATTTAATGACGTAAAAACAACAAATTAAGTTAATAGTTAGATATATTAATTCACGGGTATTACAATCAAGCAATATTGGTGTCTGTATATCGCAAATTTGGTAATTATAATAGATTTATGTTTACTTACAGTACTACTTTAGTCAGAGCAATATATTATTAAGTATCTGCAGTAACTAGCGCAAGATATTGAAACAATAAATTTTGTATGAAGTATCAACCAAAGTTGATACAATTATACTGAATATGCACTTACTCAATAGAACCCACTTAAAGATATTTAGTGCAAATTGCTAGGAATTATACCTGAATGTTATAGCAATTGTTAGAATAACCATTATTGCTCTAAAGTGTACTATTATAATCAGCGTACTCAAACAAAAAGAGAAACAAGGATTAGTTTAGTTAAACTTTGACAAATGTCTTGTAAGTGCAAAGTACAAAGTTACTCTACTAGTGTTATAAGCAATTAATGCTCATTTACATAATGAATGTTTGAAAAATGAAAACAGTCTTCCAGCTGTGATTATGTGAGCTAGACAAAATTAATCGGTAACTATGATACTACAATTCTAACCTGCTATCGTTACCTTTTCTAGAACGTTACGTTACAAACAGATACCTATGTTAATATATATATAATATATATATATATATATATATATATATAATATATATATATATATATAAAACTTGCACAGTGGGGAGTGGAGGGTGCTCAACCCTTTCATAAACAGAACTTCTACGCCAATGAACTATTTTTAAAAAAATCCTGTAATATTTTCGATAGTTCTACATACAGTTTAACAAAAATAATGTTACCTTCTTCAATGTTTCGAAATTCTAACGATGCTTTCCGAGTTATTTTGATTTTAGTGTTTGATGTGGTACTAAGTTAAGTAATGTGCTTTATGTGAATAATTGAATATAAAGTTTTAAAATAAGGAGGAGGTATAACCTTAAAACAATTTAGAGCCATTTTAGTACCTAACGATCGTTTCTTTTAAAATTTACAAAATACATTCTTCATTTATAAATTCAGGTAGGTTATCCGGTTTTTTAGTATCCATTGTTATTATCCTCGTATAATAAGAATTATGCATAATTAATTAATTTTAATAAAAGTCAATAAACTTTCCTTGTACTAAATTTATGTAAATGTAATCAATTTCGCCATAAACAGTAGGTTATGGTTTTTTACATGTGAGATCTCTAAAAAATAAATTATTATGTACTGCGGTCAACTTGCTCTCATTAAGAGCCGCCACTGTATCAAGCCATAACTAAATACAAGACTTTATAGTTAAACTTGTAAACCTCTGTTACTACGATAACTTTAATAATTCTAATTTTAACAATCCTTATTTATTATTGTTACAATACTTAATTAATAATTGTGAAATTAATAAGAATTCTTAGCAATAACGATTTATAAATAAATAACAAGTTTTTAAAAAAAATAGTCATTGGCGTAGAAGTTCTGTTTATGAAAGGGGCTGAGCACCCCCTCCACTCCGCCACTGTGCAAGTTTGTGAACATTCTTATCGCTTGTTTTATGCCCCTTAATTAATAAACATTATCCTCCCAACATGAAAAAAATCTAAGCATTCGTTTATGAATTATAATGAAAATTTGAGAAAAAAAAATTTATTCAACACCCTGTATCTCGGAAACGAAGCCTTCTACGACATATGTTTATAGGAACTTTTCTTTTTAGAAACATGCGTTCTATCTCCTGTTAAAGTTTGTCTACAAAAACTGACTACCCTGTATATATATATATATATATATATATATATATATATATATATATATATATATATATATTATTATATATTATTAATAATTTACGTTATGAACAGATACTATATATATATATATATATATGATAATAGTATATATATATATATATATGATATATATATATATAATATATATTAATAATATTCAGTATGCAGTTTTGTAATATTGAAATGTGTTAAAGAGCAATGTAAACAGGCAAGAAGAATGTATAATATGTGAAGTAAGTATTGTATCAAATATGACAATAGAAGACAAAAGATTCAATAACGCGTCTCTCCTAAATACAGATTGAGAAACAGTGACTGTATGGCCCAAGAAAAACTAAGTAATAACAACAAAATTAACTTAGATTATAAAGTAAGCAAACAGTTACGGGGTAGAATATTATTAAATCCTGTACAGTAACATATTAAATGTATAACAAAGAATTGCTAGAGGAGTAGGTATAGGGACCCCCCCTTTGATTTTTTACATTTTGTTTTTTATTGCGTAAAATTTCAGTTTTTTGTAATATCGACAAAAATTAAACATCAACCAGTTTTTGCTTAATGATTTGTTTATTGTACTGAATGAAATAGTGCTCTGAAGATAGCTTCACAGATAAATACAAAATTTGGAACAAAGCGCAAATTTTGCTCTGCAGAAAAAGTGCTGATAATATGGACCCGCCCCCCAAAGCTGCTCAATATTATCATCAAAAAAGGAATCTATTCATACTAGATTGATGAAAAAGGAAAGGTAGGGTTCTAAAATTAATGATACATACGTTTATCGATAAAACTCACAAACGTAATCGTCTTTTTCGCAGTCTAACGCACTGCATCGATATTCAACTCTTGTGTACTCGAAAAAGCTTCGTTCGTAGAAAATACAGGTTGAATCGTCTTTTAAGTTGGGGTTTCTCCTAAAACATACCACTAGGTGAGTAAGAAACTACTCTCTCATCCTCTTGTTCAGATGATTCTGATTCTGCATTATTTTTTGATCTGCTCCTTTTTGTCCGATTTTGTTAAGATATTTGCTCGCCAACGCAACTTGCCCACGAGAAGTGTTAGCTGCAGGAATCTGCTCTTGGTTAAGACGAGAATTCAGTGAGGTAACTTTTCTCACCTTCGCAAATTAATCTAGTTCATACGGCGGAAGGAACTTTTCGACCTCTATTGGCCATCTTTCTTTTTGGTTGGGGAGCCGAGGTAATATCAACAGGCAAAATTACCTTTTGTGTTGATGACTTTGAATCGGGAGTTGAACTGTAAACAGCCTGCGCGTCGGAGGCAGTCAGTGGTTTCCCTTGTAGTTCAGCTACGAAGAAATCAACATTTGTGAAAATTCCACGTTTGTTAGGAAATACTCCGGTCTTAGAAAAACCATTGATTTTAAATCAAGCGTATGGTCAGTGTCAAACACTGACGTTTGAAGTTTGTTTGTTGCATACTGTTGTACAATAGTTTTTCTATCCAGTAAAGTGTAAAAACCAGTCACAAAATAGCGTGCTTTGCACCCACCCGAGGGATGGGATCTCATAGGATTATCGGACATATTTTTGCCGGGGAATATAAGCATCGGTCGTATGGATCTGCCACCACCACTCATGCAACATATTTCTGTCATTGTTGACCCTTTTTCAGAGCCAGTCACTGTCCGAATTTGCTTTTTACCTTTCATGCCGATTATTTGAGGAATTTCTGTTTGAACGATCGACAGGTCAATTTCATCTACACTAAAAACTCAATCGACCGTAAATTTATGCTTTTCATATTCACTCTCTCGAAGATCGTAAAAATTGTTAACGGATACCCTGTTTGGAATGAAGAGCTTTTCCACGTGCGATTTCTTCTTTGGTACGTACCGAATAGATGTTTTAGAGAATTACGCTCAGCTAATTAAAAAGCCATCACTTTCAGATCTTTACGAGTCAATCCGTAGTATTTACTTTCCGTTAAAAGTAAATAATGAACTAACTGCTCTTCAAAGTAAGTTGGCAAGACAGGTTTTCTTCTTAACTTCTTTGTAATTACTTGCTCTGTAGAATATTCTATTTCATGGAAGAAACGTTACAGCGTTGTTTGTGACACACCAAAACGTTGAACGACCTTCTTGAGTCCCAACATTTTTTCACGTACGGCAACAATCGCTTTCTTGTCTCCGACGACGAGACGTTCCTGGTGAAATATTTCCTTTCGGTGATAATAATTCTAGCCGCGGCGAGCCTAGGACAATTAACCCTTGTTTGAAATCATAGATATAATATACGTGGATAATATGGACCCACGGTATTTAATATGTAACCTGGTTCTACAATACCAGCAGCAGGTTGGGTCCATATTAACAATACATAGTTTAAGAAAAAATTACACAGAGCCTACTGAAACACTCGGAACTTACTAATCACTAGATGGACAAAAACTCTTCGAAAATGACAGTAAATACCTTCACTACATGCAGCTAAACTGGCAGCACAGCCGATGTTGCGATAGCTTTGCGGCGTTTATATGTACCCATTACCATAGTTTTGAGCATTCCACACAGATGTCACTGGGTGTTTCCTAATAAACGATGGGTTCGATATAAAAAGCAGGATTACCACCTTCTCCTCTAATATTAGCCAATCACATAAATCAATCTTATTACAACCACACATAGGTCGCCGTCTGAACACAGGCTTCTAAACTTCTAAGGCAGTTTAACTACATACAGTGCTTTAAAAGCTAACTATGAATGCGTAGTGGTATTTACTAACCCAAATTCATGCTGAACATTTTTATTTTAAAATGACAATGTTATACTATAAGCTATTCAAAATGAACTTTATCTTCGATTTGAAATTATGTTACTATAATATGAAAATGTAAACGTTCACCATGTTTACGCTTAATTAAACTACCTATCTTTTGGGTTTAAGTGGTGGTATCTGGGTGTGAGTGAGGGTGTGAGTGTGGGTGTGTGTGTGTGTGTGTGTGTGTGTGTGTGGTGTCGGTGTGGGTGTGGGTGTGGGTGTCGGTGTTATTGTGGGTGTGGGTTTGTGTGTATGCGGGTGGGTGTGTGTGCTTGTACGTGTGCGTAGACGTGTGCGTGAGCGTGTACGTGTGCGTGTGATTGTGGGTGTGCGTTTGCGTGTCCGTGTCTGTGTCCGTGTCCGTGTCCGTGTTCGTGTCCGTGTCCGTGTCCGTGTCCGTGTCCGTGTCCGTGTCCGTGTCTGTGTCTGTGTCTGTGTCTGTGTCTGTGTCTGTGTCTGTGTCTGTGTCTGTGTCTGTGTCTGTGTCGTGTCTGTGTCGTGTCTGTGTCTGTGTCTGTGTTCGTGTCTGTGTCTGTGTCTGTGTCCTGTCTGTGTCGTGTCCGTGTCCGTGTCCGTGTCCGTGTCCGTGTCCGTGTCCGTGTCCGTGTCCCTGTCGGGGTCCGTGTCCGTGCGTTTGCGTGTGCGAGTGCGAGTATGAGTGCTCATAGATTTTAGCACGGGGTAGGATCGATAAAGGGACTTCACTTATGTTGACAAAGGAGTATGTTTTCTTCTAAATAAGAATACTAAAATATAACACAAATATAATAGCGATAACCTTATTAGTAAAAAACGTTTTAAAATAATAATAAGTATACTTACAATTAAACGAGTTTAATCCGAAAAGATAAGTATTTTTAATTATGACTAAAAATCTTGAAATTTGATACTTACGCATTTATATTATGGTCGCACCTACAACAATAATGTATAGTTTTGTGATTAAACCATTGCGTTTCCATTTCATACTAATATTGTCCAATCCACTGTTAAATAATTTGTTTTTGATATAAATTAGATTACTTAAACAATCTCGGAGCAAGTATTTCATAAAACACTCATTGGCAGCATTTACAGTTACCGTGGGAGGCGTAAAGCGATTCATTTTATTTAAAATATAGCACATAGACTGAAAAATATACCGAAGCGTCGTTATCACCTTCACAGATATTGCAAGACTGTTGGAGTCGATAGCGTCACCTCAGTATCTGATCATATACAATTTTTTCAGATGACAACATACCATTCTTGTACACCCATGCATGATTACAGAAAATACCTTTTCTCTTCTCACGAAATTTGAATTTCTATAATTCCCATCAGAACATACATACTCTTTGTTTTGCCCAAATTGTAGCGGATCAAGTGGAGGTTATGTCTCTTTCACTTATCATAGGCTTGTACAGGGTGGTTCTTTTTCGTTAATATTATAGGGTATAGGCTAAATGGTAAGAGATGCAAAAAAACTAAGATACGTGTCCCGTTCTCTTTTTTAGTGTTTAGTTTAATGGCCCAATCGGATACACCCTAACTAAATTGGTTTCGAAGATAGAGAGTGATTCTCAAAATCTGCCGGTTTTTATTATCTCTTATGAGTCGGTTATTTATGGAGATAAAAAAAAGCTTTGGATACGAAAGTTTTATGACTTTTTACGTTGAATCCAGTGGCGTTCTTAAAAAAAATGTAGATGTTTGGTTTTTTGAGATATTATCAAAAGTAGCATTTTCTTAAATGGGACACCCTGTATCTGATAATCTCAAAAATTTGCATTTGTTCTTGAGATTACAACAATATATAACACTCAATATTTTGCATTGTTCTAAATAGCTAAAATACTAAAAAAACATTTTTTTTTAGTTGGCCATGGATTTAATCAATTCTTTATTTTATAATAGGCGTAATAAAATTGCAGATAATAACAATAATAAAATATTAATAAACTAAAACAACAACTACAAAAAAACAAGAAAAGATTTATAACAACTCAACAGTAATTATTTCAAATACTTATATATAACAATTAGCATAGGTGGTTAATCACAAAGGGTGCTCAAATTGTCTTCCATTCTGCTCGAAGCATTTTTGGGCTCTGCTTGTAACTGAACGAGTGGCGTTATAGATTTGAATATTTGGCACTCTTCCAATGCAATTAATAAATTTGCTCTAGTTCTCTAACTTAGTTTACTTGTGCATAGACTTTCATTTGTGATAGATCCACAAAAATAAATTAGTCGAGTGCTCGTCAGCTATGGAGCTTCTCTTTGGTCCATATGTACCAAGCCAATTATTCGCCAAAATTTGACATTTAGTAAGTCCTACCATGTCGGATACTAAATATAGTTTGCTGGTTTTTAGCACCGTCGTGTAAATAAATATTTATTCTGGCAGCTAATGGCATGTTATCCAACTCCTATTAAAATTATCGAACATATATTCCAAAATTTGGATGTATCCTTGAGCATTAACAAATTTTCATTAAAAATTCTGTAGTTAAGGCAACTAAAAAACTGTTTTGATTTAGCGCCACCCATGCATGGAACCCAAACCGTCCTTGTTGTATCCTGGCGACCGTCTGATGAGGATTTATGTTTGACCTATATCGATTATTATGTCGATTAAAAATTCCTTCGCTAGATATAAAAGCCTCGTCGGTCCATATTATATTTTGAAAAAAATTGGGATTCCGATTAATCTGCTGCGAATACCAATGACAAAATGTTAAACGCCGCTCTTCATCTCCAGGATGTAAGTTATGAACCTTTCTTATTTTATATGGTTTACACTTATGCTTTCTTAACGTTTTAAAACTTTAGATTTACTTGTGCCAATATCTTTCTCAATATTACGGCTAGATATCGTCGGATCAGCAGCAACACAAGCTAATGTATTTATTTCATCTCTTTCTCTATTTGCCTTATTGTAAATCTGACTTCTTGCTTTTCCAAATGATCCATACTCACTTAAATTGTGATATAATCTTTCAAATATTTCTTGTTCTGGCTGTCGTCGTTCCGGATACCGCTCAAAATATAAGTTTAGAGCTGCGTCTTTATTTTTATTACTCTCAATGTAACACTCAAGCATATTTAATTTTTCATAATTTTGAAATTATTCATTTTAATCACCTTTTTTAAAAAATATAATCGGAAACGCAATAAGAATACCAATACATAATTGTTACTGAATTTTATGGCATGTAAACAAACAAAAACAATTGCTAAAAACATTCAATTAATGGCCAACTAAAAAAAAATGTTTTTTTAGTATTTTAGCTATTTAGGCAAAATATTAAGTGTTATATATTATTGCAATCTCAAGAAAAAATGCAATTTTTTGAGATTATCAGATACAGGGTGACCCATTTAAGAAAATGCTACTGTTGATAATATCTCAAAAAATCAAACATCTATATTTTTTTTAAGAACGCCACTGGATTCAACGTAAAAAGTCATAAAACTTACGTATCCAAAGCTTTTTTTTATCTCCATAAATAACCGAGTCATAAGAGATAATAAAAACCGGCAGATTTTGACAATCACTCTGTATCTTCGAAACCAATTTAGTTAGCATAGATCCGATTGCGCCATTAAACTAAACACTAAAAAAGAGAACGGGTCACGTATCTTAGTTTTTTTGTCTTACCGTTTAGCCTATACCCTATAATATTAACGAAAAAAAACTTTCGTATCCCTGTACAGTTATATATATTGAGATAATATGTTTGAGTGTTAAATATGATTGTTATAAAGAATTAAGTTCATAATAAACATTATAATAAATATAGAGTTATTGTAGAATTAGTTTAACATATATGCAAGATCACAAGTTATATAAATTCATAATAACTTATAACTGAGTACATCGGTAATTATATAGCATATTGTGATCTTTATCATTTAAGTTTTATAGTTATTGCATTTTAATCATGGGTGTACAAGACAATTTTCGCATTAGTAGTTTCCGAGCACCTTCGTAAGATATAAATTATGATTTTTTTTCAAATATCGTTCATCGTATCCATTTTTAAAAAGGAAATCCTGTTCTAGCAGGATGATCTGCTTCAGTTCTAAAATAAAATAAAATAATGTGTATTAGATAACATGTCGATGAGGTAAATTGTATGATTAAAGTTAAGGGAAAAGACAATGTTAGAAAGATTCATATAATTTATGAAACTACAAAAGATGATACAGAATAATTATCATAAAAATAAGTTATAGTGATGTTAAAAGGAAGTTTAGCAATATAACTTAACATTGTTGGTGCAAATTAACTAAATGTGATGAGAAGATAGGTTATGGCTATATCGAACTCCGATGTGAGATGGTATTTTACATTTTTGACTATGTTGAAGTTAATATTAGGGTAACTCTGTTTTTCGGGTCATAGAATCCCATTATGGCCATAGTTTTCCTGTGGAAATTAGAATAAGTTAGAAATAAGTAAATTTCGGTATGTGAAAATTCTTAAACAATGTAATTATCATAGATAAGTAGTTTAAAAGCGAAATATTGCAAATGGGATATCATTTTAAAGGAAATTTTGTGTAGAATTTAATGTTTATTATTAAGATGCATTCTTGTGTAACGAAGATATTTGTAAAATCAATAAATTCTAATTTCAGAAGTATGATCAACCAATCAGAATTAAGATTCCGGTTTGTTTGTGTGCTGTAAAGGTGGTCCAATCAAAATTGGTTTAAAAAAAATGATACTACATTTGTAAATTTTTTTGAAAGTCTGCTAACAATCTCGAAGGTGAAAGCATGTTACTTTTGTTTAGAAGATGTAATCAAAATTAAAATTGCTCATGCTCAATATCAATCACTGGTGTGCCAATATACTTCGAGGGATCCACAATACATCTTATTTGGGTAACGGGACCTCAATTTTGGAGATTTCCGTAGCAGAAGAAAGATTATGAACGCTTTAAGTTATCAATATAGGTTAGCACATCAATAATGCGTATCACCTATGTTTACATGTGTAAAGAATTTAAACAAACTGTATACCAGTCAACGAATACTAACGCGAATTAGTAATTGTATACATCGTTATTTACAAACAGATATCCGCATGTACGCAATGTGTTGTATAATTAGTCATAATACGAGGTGTTTGAATAAAACAATTTAAGTTGAATTTAATTTAATTTCAAGACAGTAATTCCTTGAACCCTATCCCCTGAGTTGCTAGCTGACGCAAACATTTTTAATCAAATTTATTATTTATATATATATATATATATATATATATATATATATATATATATATATATATATATATATAAACAGGGTGAGCTTTTTGTTGACAATCTATATCCCACATGCCCAACCCCTGGGACTGATTAATAATGCCTTCAGTAGGGGATCTTTCCTGATAGATTAAAAATTCCAAAATTGTCCCATATTTAAAGCAAAAGATAAAAGATTCACTAATTTATAGACCCATTCTCCCTGCCCCCGGAAAATTTTTCGAAAAAAATTTATTTGTGAAAAGGCATTTTGGCCGAACTTTTGGGAAAATGGCTAAATTTTCTGGAAAATTGGCTTTTAACAAAACGAATCTTTACCAGTATAAATTCCATAAATTTTAAGCCTTTAGTATTAAACAAATTTCAGAATAAAACTTGGTAGGCGTTAAATTAAAACCTTACGTTAAAGATTTTTACTTAATCTTGCTATTATTAAATAGTTTTGAAATCCTTTGGTTAAGTGTTAAAATTGGCCAACTACCTCAACTTAAAAACCTCAAAAAAGCAAATTATTATTAAAAGATTAAAACAAGTATCCTTTTTTTGCCACTTAGAAATTTATATTTTGCGTATTTTGAATGTCATATTCGATATGGTATTCTCTTTTGGGAAATACACCCTATGTAAAAGTTACATTGAAAACACAAAACATTGGGGGTTTAGGAAGGCGAGATTCATGCAGGCATGCTTTTAAATCCTGCCAAAAATGAGGTCATCAACTTTACATATTGAATGTCTGGTATTTGGGAAAACCTCAATCAGTTTAGTTTTAACTCGCAATTGCATTCTTACAATACAAGGTCCAATGGAAATTCACATACCAACAGCAAAAAATAATAAAATTTTTAAATCTTATATCACAATCACCTTTTTTTACAATAAACTTCAAGCTGAGTATAAAGGTATAACAGATGAAAAGCTGTTCAAAAAAATAAAATGTCTGTTGACAAACAATCCATTTTACTCGGTAGGAAATTCTTTGAATTTTTAAATCGCCCAATATATTAAGGAAAATTTTACTTGTATTATAAAATATTTATAACTATCTAGGCGGTATTGTTTGTAAAATTGTTTGTGTGTTTGTTATATTATGATTATACCGAAAGGTCAATAAACCACCAATATACTACTACCTTAAATTTTCAAGATATTTGTTAAAATTTTGGTTCATCGTAAATAATTTTCCGTTATCTTTCAAGAGGCAAAGAAATAAAACTAAATCTTTCCTGAAATCCCATTTTGACAACAATTTGGTTGACGCTCAAAATGCTCGTCCTATTAAAAATGCCTTACCTTAAAATGTAGCTTCGTCTTTCCAAATTATTTTCCAAAAGTTAGGATCTTCTTGGAATTGATCATAATGGTTTCACAAAAGTATATTTAGAGGATCTGGTTTCAGGGTTAAACTTTTTTAACATTATACTTGAGCATATCATGTTTATTCAGGATACTTTGAGAAAAACATAAGTTAAACCTAAATCTTCTTTTTTTTGGTAGCTTCAGGACAATTGTTAGACTAAAACATTTATGATGTTCCTTCATCTGAAGTTATTGAGGTAAATGCCGTTGCGCTTTTAGTTCCGATGCGTGATTCATGAAACTATTTTGTAATCGTACAGAATTTCTCCGGTCATTGGTTGTAAATAAATGGTCAGATTGTCGTTGAAGAACAAAATTTCATCAAAACTTCATTTGAACATATATTTCCTCCATTGTTAATCTTTTTCAGTTCACTATTGTTGATGAACGTTCATTACCAATGCACTAATTGTCAAACTTTTAAATTGTGATGATATTTCGTGGCTATTCAATGAAATACCCATAATTCATATGTTTACGGAACCTGCTTTTATTTAGGAAACCCTACCTTATAGGTATAATCCTTATAAATCACTAGAAGGGCACTTTAATTCTATTTCAGGATATTTGTTGATATTTAGAGTGTTTTATTTGAAAAATTGAACAAGAAGAAAAGAAGATAGGTTATGGAAATATCATAGAAAAAAAAAAGGCACCGGGGTTAAGATGGTATAATAACCAGAGCGTTATCGAAATATCCAAATAGTATTTTTCAGAAACGCCAACGTCGCATTTTATATGGATAAAAAAATTAAACCCAAATTGAACCGTGCTATGTTCGTTTCCCATAAACGTCAACTGATCTGTTCTTTGCTAGAAATTGCAAAAACTACGCTATCGAAGGAAAATCTAACTCGATTTAAACTTAATTAGTGTCTACTTTTATTGGTAATAACGTCCATAACTTTATTAAACTGATCACAGTCAATTTTTGTACTTATGTCATGTGAGCCAGCCCAAATGACACAGTGCATATGGATTTTAAATTTGTTTGTCATAGAAAGAAATATTTTACTTGAACAATTTGAACCACATGAAGAATAGAATTGAGAAGAATTCCTCCAGATTATTAATGTAGAAATCTTAAGAAATGTCAGTTGAGAATTTGAAAGACTGCAATGCCGTATTACGTTTTGGTGGACATTTGAATATTTATTAAAAAATGAATTTTTAAGAATTTTGTTTTAATAACGGATGTTTTTTGAATTTTTATAATAGTTTGTTACACTTTTATTTGTTCACCAACTTGTTATAATAGAAAATTCCTTCCGTTATTAAATTTAAAATATCTCAGAAATTAACGATTTTAGCTTAGGGATGTTAAAAAAATGACAGAACATAAGGTGTATTTTTACTTTTTAAAATAAAATACAGGGTGATTCATTTGAAAAAATTGACAAAATCGTGTGTTCGAGTTTTGGCTCGCTCTATATTCAATTGGCGCAATAATAAAGAAATAGTACTTTCTCGTGACACTGTACCAATGTCAAAAAGTTATGCCGGAAAAAAATTATTGTTAGGTTGTTCTGCCTAGGGTGTATAGGACGTTGAAATGAGAATGATTTTCGTGTACAATTGACCATTGAAATACCCTGTATAACGTAATGAAACCCTATATTGGAAGTATGGGGGAGATGAGCTTAATCCAAATTAGAAATAATATATAGTATGTCCTATTTAAAAAAAAGTATGTTTGGTTCACCCTGGTAATATGTAACACCCTGTAAATACGAAAATAATTTTATAATGTGAAGTTTTATATAACTGTTTTTGATATCTCCTTTAACAACGGGTATATCATTTACGGCCCAACCCTGTATATGGGTGGTCCAATGACGGGGACTTTACCAAAGGATAGATAACGTAAAAATAATGTCAGTTTTTCATATAAACATATATGCTGGAGACCTTCGTTTTCGAGATACAGAGAGTTGAAACTTTGTAAAATAAATAGAATATTTCTGAAACGGCAGATTTGAACAATTTTAAATTTGGTACATAGTGTGTACTAAATGTCCTTCATTATTTAGGGCTTATGATGATAAAATACGAAAATCAGGAGATATGGGTGTACCATCGTCCCTTTTCAAAAAAATCTCCTACGCAACTGACTTTATTGGAAATCCAATAACGTCTCGCAATTGCTTATGCTTTTTGGAACAAAAAAGTGTGATTCCATAGTACACGTTTCGAGATATTTCAGGTTTTGTCAGGTAATGTCATTAATTAGAATGAAGAAAATTTAGGGGAGCATACAAATTATAACTAAATAACTTTTAATCAAACCAGTAAATACAACTCATAAACGGATAAATAACTAATGTAACTATTTATTTATAATGTTCTTGGTTTATTGGTTCATAAAAATTAATGAAATAACCACTTTGCTTCAAATTAGGCACTGGAAAAAATGGTTTTTTAATTCATGTTCACGAACTGAAAATCGATACAAATAAATATTAAACAAAACGTTTCAATGACAAAATAAAAAGTTAATGACTAATGTAATAATTGTTCGAAATGTAAACCATTTTGTTGAATGCACAACCCTTGATTGACGAATTGAAGATGCACGTTTAAAAAAGCATTATTATTTGGCTGACGTCTGTTTGGAAATCGTCTACGGTATTCTCAAGCTCTTTCAGCTGTATTCCCATCACAAAAGCCATAAACAAAATGTATGTCAGCATATTCTTGATTAGAAAATTTAAATGGCATTTTATTTAACGTTTGAAACTAGCAAACAAATTAAAAATAAATTATTATAATTTGCATCGATTGGGGCTTGAACCTTGGTGGCGCAGTTGGTAGGGCCGCAAAGTACAGGTCGTAGGTTCGAATTACTCGAGGTAAACTTTTTATTTATGTATTTAATAAAATTAACAATAATTTTAAATTAAAATAGTTTACGAAATTACTTCTGAATTAAAATATTGTTCGTATAAATGTCAAAAGTTAAGTAATAGTTTCGCAATTAAATTTTGCATCACTGGCCTGACATTATCTGCCAAAATCTGAAATATCTCGAAAACGGTGCGCCGTACGTGTACCATGGAACCATACATTTTTGTTCCAAAAAGTATAATCAATCAGAAGACGTTATTGGATTTACAATAAATGCGTTTAACAAATATTCAAAATATTCTATTTATTTTACAAAATTTCAACACTCTGTATCTCGAAAACGTTGGCTATCCTTCGGTAAAGTCCTGCCGTTATAATTGGACCAAATTATATATATATATATATATATATATATATATATATATATATATATCGTATTTTATCATCATAAGCCCTAAATAATGAAGGACATTTAGTACACACTATGTACCAAATTTAAAATTGTTCAAATCTGCCGTTTCAGAAATATTCTATTTATTTTACAAAGTTTCAACTCTCTGTATCTCGAAAACGAAGGTCTCCAGCATATATGTTTATATGAAAAACTGACATTATTTTTACGTTATCTATCCTTTGGTAAAGTCCTGCCGTCATAAACTGGACCACCCTGTATATACAGGGTGCGGCATTAGTGCGTAGAAGTACGATATACCCGTTGTTAAAGGAGATATCAAAAAAAGTTATATACAAACTTCACATTATAAAATTATTATCGTATTTACAGGGTGTTACATATTACCAGGGTGAACCAAACATACTTTTTTTTAAATAGGACATACTATATATTATTTCTAATTTGGATTAAGCTCATCTCCCCCATACTTCCAATATAGGGTTTCATTATTACACACGATTTTGTCAATTTTTTCAAATGAATCACCCTGTATTTTATTTTAAAAAGTAAAAATACACCTTATGTTCTGTCATTTTTATTAAGCACTCCCTATAGCTAAAATCGTTAATTTCTGAGATATCTTAAATTTAATAACGGAAAGAGATTTTTTCTATTATAACAAGTTAGCCGTGAACAAATAAAAGTGTAACAAACTATTATAAAAAATTCAAAAAACATCCGTTATTAAAACAAAATTCATTAATTTCATAATAAATATTCAAAATGTCCACCGAAAACGTTAATACGGCATTGCAGTCGATCTTCAAATTCTCAACTGACATTTCTTAAGATTTCTACATTAATAATCTGGAATTCTTCTCGTATTCTATTCTTCATGTGGTTCAAATTGTTCAAGTAAAATATTTCCTTCTATAGACAAACAAATTTGAAATCCGCCATGCACTGTGTCATGTGTGAATTGCTGGCTCACATGACATAAGTACAAAAAGTTGACTGTGATCAGTTTAATAAATAAAAAGTTAGTGGACGTTATTACCAATAAAAGTAGACACTAATTAAGTTTAAATCGAGTTAGATTTGCTCCTTCGATAGCGTAGTTGGTAATGCAATTCTCTAGCAAAGAACAGATCAGTTAGACGTTTATGGGAAACGATACATAGCACGGTTCTGAAAATTTGGTTACTTGGGTAATTTGCTCTGCTCTATCCATATAAAATGCGACGTTGGCGTTTCTACGAAAAAAGTACTATGACCTTGGATATTTCGATGGAACGCTCTGGTTATTATACCATCTTAACCGCCGGTGCCTTTCTTTTATTTTTCTATGATATTTCCCTATACCTATCTTCTTCTTCTTCTTACTGTTCAATTTTTCAAATGAAACACTCTAAATATCAACAAATATCCTGAAATAGAATTAAAGTGCCCTTCTAGTGATTTATAAGTATCCTATACCTATAAGGTAGGGTTTCCGTAAACATATGATTATTTTGGCGTATTTCATGTGAATAGCCACGAAATATCAGGGTGGCACACGTAATTATAAAAGTTTGACAATTAGTGCATTGGTAATAGAACGTTCATCAACAATAGTGAACTGAAAAGATTAACAATGGAGGGAAATATATGTTCAAATGAAGTTTTGATGAAATTGTGTGTTCTTCAACGACAATCTGACCATTTGATTTACAACCAATGACCGAGAGAAATTCTGTACGATTACAAAATAGTTTTATGAATCATGCATCGGAACTAAAAGCGCAACGGGATTTACCGTCAGTAACTTCAGATGAAGGTAACATCATAAATGTTTTTGTCTAATTTCACAATTGTCCTGAAGCTACTACAAGAAATGCAGAAGAAGATTTAGGTTTAACTTATGCTTTTGCTCAAAGTATCCTGAATAAACATGATATGCTCAAGTATAATGTTACAAAAGTTCAAGCCCTGAAACCAGATCATCTAAATATACTTTTGTGAAACCATTCTGATCAGTATCCAAGAAGATCCTAACTTTTGAAGAAAATAATTTGGAAAGACGAAGCTACATTTACCAGGTAAGGCATTTTTAATAGGACGAGCATTTCTGAGCGTACGAAAATCCAAATGTTGTCAAGGAAATGGGATTTCAGGAAAGATTTAGTTTTATTTCTTTGCCTCTCGAAAGATAACGGAATATTTATTATTTACTATGAACCGTTAAATTTTAACAAATATCTTGAAATTGTAAGGTAGTAGTAGTATTGGCGGTTTATTGGACCTTTCGGATCCTTGGGGTATGCCCGTTTGATCATTAATAAATCGGACTTATGGGTGGACATATAGTGATTACTAGAGATACCACTTATTTGAACAAATTGATAACATTCATTCATTGTTCAATTTTCATAATGACATGTACCACTTTGACATTTCATGGCTATTCATATGGAACATGCTAAAGAATCAGATTTTTACAGAAACTTACTTTTATTTTGGAAACATCACTATTAGGGTGGAATAAAAAAATTTTGAATTTTGATTTCTAATGGTGGTAAAAAGTTGTCTTTAGGGGTTGTAATGACAGTATTAAAGTTTTATTGCATTCAAAATATATTAAGAGGTGCCGCAAAAGGAGTAAAGTTGTGTATTTTAGTATAATCTTTCAAAAAATTTGGTTGTCTTAAAAATAAATATTTATACAAAAAAATTTTGTTTGATTATTAAAATTTAACTAATTTTACCTTTTTGATAGTATCTATTTATGATATTGCAACGAAACACTTATAATTAAATTTTAAATATTTTATAAAATTAGCTAGAAATTACAATTGTTTAAAGATCTTTATAGATTATTTTAATTTTAAAAACATGTCATGAAATCAATACAGTTCTATAAATAAATATGACAGGTAAAGGAGATTAACATCACAAGATATAAACAACAGAACTGGCAGAAGGAGAACAGTTGACAATGATGGGTAGAAGGTTGGCAATGTGGGTGGTTGTGGGTGGGTGGCGGCACTGCAGGGAGAAGGCACCTGTCCCCAACTTGTTTTGTTTTGTCACTTGTCAGTGAATACTCGTAGTTTGGAGTTGCAATGCAAGTGTTTTGTGCTGTTCATTACCTAGTTCATGTTGTGTTTGTTTGAAAATGTTGAATGTCAAGATGAAATAGTTTCTTGGTTTAATAAACTAAGACCTAGCAGTTAGTGTTAATTAAAACTAAGTGTTTGTGCAATGACGGGAACTGTGTCGAAATTAGTTCAAACTAGACAGAAGTTTGAATATCCAATTTTTGGATACCCTAAGGAACGGAGTGAGTTATATCTACTAACTTATGATATTATGAAATTGTACATTCATATTCGACATCAACTTAAACCATCAATGAGCGAAATATTAGATGTTTTGATTGAGAAAGTTTAAACCATTTGGTTAAAAGCGTCAATTCCTGTAGTGTCTCACACTCGCATGATACAAATGGTAAAATCCTATCATGATAAATACAGAAATAATTTAAGATCAAAAAGTAGGAAAGGTTTCCACAAATATGATTCAATGGTAGAGTCATTTTTAAATGAAAGCAAACGTTTTTTTGATGTGGCAGCTTGTAAATGTAAGGTTATATCTGAATGTGAATGTGAAAAAGACAAGAAAGTGCCTAAGCTTGAACAAGATTTTCTGATCGATCAGAGAACTACGAGAAGTAGAAGAGAAGAACAGGAGTTAAAAGACAAACAAAAGCTGAAGACATGCCGATAACTTACACTTGCAATCAAGAAAAATCTTCCACTAAAATTAAACGAATGCACATTGAATTGCCAACGGTAGCTTCTACCTGTGACCGAACTGGAGTTTCAGATAGGGTTGCTGCTGTCATTACAAGTGCTGTCCAAAAATATGTTGGAATGATTACAGAAGACCAAAGTAATGTAATAGACAGGATGAAAATTCGAAGAGCGAGAACAAAAAATCGAACACCAGCTGTAGCAAATAGCATTAACCAGCAAATAAGTGCAAATATAGGGCTTTTTTTTGATGGTCGAAAAGACAAAACAATTGTGCAGGAAAAAAAAAGGTAATAAATTCTACAAAAAGACTATCGCATTGTTAGAAGAGCCTGATTCATCTTGTTTAGGACATGTAACACCTGGGTCTGCAACCGGTGAAGCGATTAAAGTATCCATAAAAGCATACTTTAATGATAACGATCATCTGGACTTATCAAAAATAACAGCTATTGGCTGTGCCGGAACATTTGCTAACACTGGAGGTAATAATGGGGTGATTGCTTTGTTGAAAAAAGAAACGAATCGGTCATTGCAGTGGCTTATTTGTTTGTTTCATGCAAATGAGTTGCCTTTGCGACAACTATTTCGTACATTGGATGGAAAAACAAAAAGGTCAAATGAATTTGGAGGGGTTTTAGGCAAAATGCTTGAAAACTAATGAGCTTGCAGAAGTTAACTCTGCTCCGATTGAAAACAACCTTGACTCGAAATGTGCAGATCAATTGCAAATGGCATATAACCTTCAGATCTAGCCCTCAAGAAACCAGGAAAATTGGCTCACTCTCGATGGCTGACATTAGCAAGTAGAACCCTCTGGTTGTATGTTGGAATAGAAAATCCTTCTGATAACCTTAAATTGCTAACAGAATATGTTGTGGAAGTGTATGCTTCGATTTGGTTTCATATTAAACTCAAACCATCCTGTGTGAATCCAAAGAAATGCATATTACGCTCATCCCGAAAACCTGCTAATATGCATGTTAAGTGACGAGAGGAAACTTATAAGAGAGCTTGGCCTCCGCCGCCTCCTAAAGGAAAGAATGGAACAGAACAATGAAATAAGGAAGTTTGTAGCCCTAAGCCAAAGTTTCAAGCAGCTGATTACTATCGCATGATAAATTGGGGGGAAACAATTACATTAGAACCTCCAATCACAAAACACATTACTGAAGAGGAGCTGAAACAATATATAAGTGAAGTAAGAGACGATGACAGCAAGCCTCCGATTGACTTCTTGCCTTTTCCTTGCCACACACAAGCATTGGAAAGAGTGATAAAGATTGTGACTGAGTCATCCCTTAGTGTTTGTGGTCCTAAAGCGAGAGATGGGTTTGTCCAAGCAAGGATTGAGTCAAAGAAGAAAATGACAAAGTTTGAAACCAAAAAAGACTTTGTCTAAAAGTGTTGTATAAAAATTGAATGAGAACTAATGAACTGATAGAATATCACTCTTATTAAAGCTACTTTGAGGTATTCTATTTCATTAAAATGATTAACTACACCAGTACCTTCGTTATATTTGTATTGAATAAATGTAAATCCTTGACCTTAGTTTGTTTTGTTTTTTTTTTGTAGAATACCTATCTAAACCTCACAAACCTAGAAAATTACAACAAACAAGAAACAACATTGAAAGGTTGTCATTATTTAGTAGTCACTTATCATTAAGTGCTTAAAAATTATTTTTAACTTTTCTTTGGTTTTTAATTAAGATTACCAGATTTTAAACAAATTTGGTTAAAATTACAAGATATAAAGTATCTTTCAATTTTTATATAAGTATTATTTTTGTACAAGAGAATGTATACATTGCCTTTAAAAATATTTTAGTTCAAAAAAATTGATATATCAGAATTTTAAAATATCTTAGAATTTTTTATATTTCTGTCTTTTTTTGTAAAAATGTCTTATTTTGAGGCATCTTGCGGCACCTCAATATATAAATTTATGACTACAAAACTTTAGGGTATTAATATTGACATTAAAAGCAACTTTTAAATGATATTAGAAAGTCATTATGTAAAAAAAAATTTTTACCCTATACTGTCATTCCACGCTAATCACTATTTACGTGTAGGAAGACACATTTGAAAAAAATCACTTTTCGCCATTCTTGTATGGTAGTAAAATTACGAATTTTGAACGACCCTGTGAAACGCAGAGCAAAATCCTTCACATAGATGCGATACACACGACCTTGGTAAACTACACACGAAATCTCAGCTTTTCATGAATTCAGATACCGCAGTAATGAACATTTAAATGGAACTATCTCTAAATTAATTAATTTCTCGAAAAGTACTTACGATGGGTATAGTGAAGGAAGTATCATATAAAAATAATAGAAAAGTAACGGCGGAGCGGAAGATGCAATATTATACAGGGTGGTCCATTTAAAATATCAAAGGATAATACTTTTTTGTAGAAGCGGCAACATAGCTTTCTTGTAAATATTTTAGATGGATAGAGCGGAGCCAATTATCCAAGTAGCCAAATTTTCAGAGCGATTCCATGTTTCGTTTTCCGTAAAAGTCTAATCGTGATAAATGCGAACGTTGAGTTGAAGTGAAATACCGATTTCTCTGTTAAGTATCAGGTGTATAAACACTGAATCAAATGCTGTAAATAAAAATAACAATAGTGAAGCAACTTAATGATCTTTATAAATTGTGTTAATTTTTTTATGGGAATTAAGTATTAATAAACAGAACCTTCATTAAATCGAAGTTGTTGTAGTACGTGGAAGTAACACATGTCTGCTACTGTACTGCAAGATTTTTGGTTGGAAAACAAAACTGGTTTTCACCCTCCTATTAACGATGCATTTCTAACCTAAAGTACTCCTACGATGTACTTATCGACAAGTTCAAATTTATTGTCAATGTTCATCTATAGCTTTTGAATTTCCTGCCACCAAATCAGTCTATTGCAGCGATGCAACTTAATGTCATTTTCGACCATTACAGCCAGTATGTTCGAAAACTATAATACCCCATTATTTTTCAGTAATTAAAACGAAATAGGATTATTATTGGTTCATCCCATTTGGTAAAAATTAAAGTCAGACACAAATAGATTTTGCTTTATTAAAAATTTTATGTCATGCAAATAATTAAACTTAAATCAGTGGATAAAGTTGGCCTACAATACAGTTTTTTTTTTTTTGGGGAATATAATTTCGTTCGTAATTTAAGCAACATTTGGTTACTTTAGGCTTCAAGATTAAGCTGGTTAAAACCTTCATTTGCAAACATAACAAACATTTTATGCTATTCTAATTACATGAATTACAAATCAGACGAATGAAGTACAGAAGAACAACAAAAGTGTAGTAATTATTCTTTACTCAAAATAATAGTTTTAAAACTATTATTTATTCGACTACATCGCTACTGTAAATATTTTCACATTTTTAATTTTTATAGTAACAATTTTGTTAATATGGAACGATTTCCTAGTATTACTATTAAATATACATCTGAAGGAACCTAATTCTACTATTTTAAAGATTAATTAAAGCTATTGGCAATTATAATTTTTGATTTTATCTGAATGGTACATAATTAATATCAATGGTATTATTTCCAAGCTTCGTGCAAAAACAAAGGAAAATTAAACCTTTGGGACCTATAAATTACGCGAACTTGACATAAATTTTATAGTTTTATAAGTTTTATACTCATTTTGAGCTACTTTATAACCATTCTCTTAGTATTATAATTGTAACTGATATTACGTATTATTACAGTACAATCTAAAATAAACTTTTTAAATTAACTTGTGTTATTATTTTTTGTAGTCTACTTAATTGCATTTTATATTTTTATTGACCTACAAAAAAATGTGGTCACGAATATAAAAACTATAGTAAATCTTAGTTTTCTGTGTAGAAAAGCCGTGCCAGGAGAAATACTTCAAACAATTGACTAAAACCAACCCTTACTCTCCGGTCATGTAATAGTAATCTAGTATCTAGAGTGGTAACTTAGCCTTAATATTTGAGTATATGTTTATAGCGCGAGAGGACGCAGTGAAGCGAGCGTTGTAATTTTGCGAAAAATGTTAAGACTTGTTACCACTCGAGAAGCGTTTATTAGTTTATTATTCATTGACGCATTAATTTACAAAAACCAAATAATGTATGCGTATAATAATTTATACTTTCCTAAATTATTTCATCAACTACAGGTTGCTTTCAACACTGTCTATTCAATATTAACATTAATAAATGAACATGATCATTTGAAACGCGAAATGGGTAATCCCTTATTATTTGATTATGCAGTCAGTGTTAAAGGTGCCGTAACATTCACCCATGCATGCATGTTAAACAGGGTTTACATGTTACTGAACGCTAAAAAATTTAAACCTATTTCAGTAATTAATGTACGAGTTGTCGGTCATATTTCACATGTAAAAACCTATTATTGTGAAATAATAACTAACAAAGTGAAGTTAAATATATATATATATATATATATATATATATATATATATATATATATAATGAGGACGTTTAGGTTGGAATAAATTCAATACTCGTAAAAAATTTTTTCAAAAATCGCTCGGACCCGTCGATTTTATATTTTTTCGGGCATATTTTGCGAGAAAAAATTTTATAAGGGTGTCTCAAAAAGATTTGCTAAAAAAATTTTTTTTCAAATTGCAACCCAATTTTTTATTGCATTTTGGATTGCCCTTACAATTCTAAACATTTGTCATGTAGCATGTGCTATACCTAAGTCCAAGCGTTTTGAGTTATTCGCATTCAAAATTTTTAAAAATTGAAAAAACGAAAAATAAAATAATTTTTATAACGTTTTATTATATCGAAAACAAAGATTCGTAAACTTAAAAATAATTTTATTTCAGCAAATGTTCGAAATGTCCTCCGTTAGTCAACTAACGCCCGAAATGGTTCGAAATGTGCAGCAGGAATTTGTAGATCGATTAGACTATTTGTCTACAGCTATTGTAACAAAACGCTTGCACAGGTCGATTTTATTTTCAATTACGCATCGTACGCTATTATTGGATGTACGAATGACGTCATCACTTTCGCGTACATGACGTCACTATTATTTTTTTAAATAGAACAACATGTTTTTCTCTACATTTTTAAATTCTACAACAATAGACGATTACAAAAATGTATAATACTTATTAGTCCAAATCATTGGTTTGTGAATTAGAGACGAATGTTGTATCAGAAATTTTTAGTTATAAAACTTTATCAAGACAGACACTGCGATTGCTCACAAAGTTGTCTGTAGGCTTATTAGTTGTGGATGCATCTAGATATTTTTGTAAATCTGGTTTTTATGAATCTGTTGGCTAGGTACGGGTAAGTTCCTTTGATCATGTGTAGTAGGCCATTAATGTCTTTTGTGTAACGTAGAGTTTAAGCGGGTCGTTTGATCCAGTCGCATTTTCAATTAAGCTTATAAAATTTTCGTATGTAAGGACGTATTCGGCCTGATTTTCTTCAGATTTCCCGTTTCTTGATTTACTGTGCTCTGTAGTGGTATTGTAGAGTTGGAGCTTTCCTCTGTTTTATGTTTTGTCTTTTTTTTAGACTTTTCTCCTTTGTTACTGGTAAATTGTTTTGGTTTGAAGTTTTGAAAACTGGGTTTTGTTTTTCATATTCCAGGATTTTGGGAGAAGCTTCTGTCGGTATACTTGGTGGTGGGCGTTTCTTGGGATTTTGGGGTTGGGATTTTTTGCGGCTTCGAATTAGTGCTGGATGATTCTGAGATCATGTCTGATGGTATTAGGTTATAGACGAGTGCGTTGGTGCTTACATTTGTTTCTTGAATTTCGATGTTGCCTAGCTCTCTATAAGCGTTAGTTGTTTGTTGTTGTTTCTGGAAAATTTTCGATTGTGTGTTCATGCCTCCTACATCTTTCGCATTCTAACTGCTTCCTTAAATTATACTATTTTCAAATTTATTTATAATTTTTCAAATAATAACCTTGATTCTGCGTAAAATTCAATGCACTGTCTCTCCTTAACGGAAAGATGAATATCTAGCGTGTTTTACTTTTGTAAATCCTGCGTATCAACTTATTCATTAAATGAATTGAACATTTTGCTGTTAAATACAAAAAACATACTAGCCTATGATATCACCGCTGTTTGATAGTATTTGACAGTTGTTCATACTTAGCAGCTATTTATCTTAGAATTATGTGGGTATTTTTCAGATGAAGAAAAAGCAGATCTGTTGTTTTTATGCAAAATGCTAATGGAGAACTACGTGACGTGCACTTTCATTGTGGTAACGAACTTAGAGCAAGGCGTTTATATAGCGAGGCGTTTCCAAACAAAAGGATATCACAATCGCGAATGTTTAACAGACTTGAGGAGTATGGATCCTTTCAAATTTCACGTTTTAATGCAGGACGTCCACGAAGAACTCGAACTCCAGAAACACAAGTGTGTATTCTGAATTCTCTTGAGAACAATCCAAACATTAATGTAAGAACAATTGCTACTTAGGAAGGTATTCCAGAAAAGTCGGTACATGAAGTTTTACGTGAGCAACAGCTTTATCCTGATCACTATCAAAAGTTGCAAGCTCTTACACCCGAAGGATCTTTGGCTCGTTAGAACCTAAACAATACGATTAGAAATCTCCATAATGGCAATCAAGATTTTATTTCATGTATTCTTTTCACCAATGGAGCTGGATTTGGACATGACGGATTAATTAATATTCATAACGAGCATTACTGGTCTGAAGAAAATCCTCATTTAGCGATTGAACGTGTTTTCCAAAATAAATTCTCACTGAATGTGTGGGCTGGCATTGTAGGTGGCGATTTAATTGGGTCCCATTTCTTCCATCAAGACTTAATGCTAGATTTTACTTAGATTTTTTAAGGAACCAGTTGCCCATTCTATTAGAAGATGTATCTCTTTAAGTGAGACATGCGATATGGTTTTAGTGTAATTTGCGCATTGAACTAAAAGTGCACCACTTTGAAAGCTTATTATAAAACATATCATTTAAGCTGTAAATTTCCGGAACAACTTATGCATTTTATGCATGGTACACTTTGTTAAATGCATTTATCCATGGCACGCTTTGTAAATGTAGTAATAAATTTAACACACCATTCTTGTTTTTTCGAAAATGGTTTATTTTATCGGCATGCAACGAGGGAACTTTTTTACATAAACATCAGGCTGATGTTTATGTTTTAATTTTTCAACTTTGACAAAATTGTTTACATCTTTAACAATTTTAACAAATATTACTACTGACGAAGATAACTGTAAGTGTTATCGAAACGTTTAGATTGTATAATTTAAAATACACCATTAAAAAACCCAAAAAAGATAAGTATGTTATTATGTTTAAAGAGGATCTTCCTTTTCATGCATAAATTTTGAATGGACTCAATAGGTCAGCAAATCTACGTTCAAGAAACGATAAAATAGTCTCTAACTTGGCCTTTTTTATTGTTATCGAAAGTAGAGCGTTCTCAGCAATAACCTTCTCTTTGCTCATCACATTTGAGAATATTGGGTATCCAGAGGATCATTAGATCAACATTAATTGATTTTCAATTTTTTGTTGCTTTATATTACCATCGTCATGCATATAAAGAGGTATACCTCATTGGTATCAGTATCAGACCATTTTCGTAATCTTGAATGAGTAGGAACATTTTGTGTTTTTGTAACGTATGCATAATATATATTTATTTCACTTGCTATTTGTTCCACTAATTCAGGACAAAAAAAAACATTGAAAATCGTCGAGTTCAGAAGCATCAACTTGGAAATTATTCGGTTCGTGAAAACTAGAATTTCTGTTGCCAAACTAGTGTACAATTGGAGTAAATTTGCCAAGATTCATACCAAAGGTGCCTGGAGAGTTTTACGATGTTTTATTACCGGTGGCTCTGAATCATCGTCACTCCCGTCGTAGTTGTTGTTGACGCCGGCGTTCGGAATTGGTTGCGCGGTCTCGGATTCACAAGAATTGTCGCCGTATGTAGATTCTCTGTTTTAATCAAGTAGATCAGCTGGGTCGTCATATATTTTCTCCGAATCATCCCTTTCGTCATAGGTCTCAACAGTTGTGAGGAGTTCTGACTTTGCTGCGACTTCTTCATTAGAAAGGCGCCAACTTGCAATTCGCATGCAGTCCGTGTGCCGACTGCCCGAGCAATCTGTGTCTATACTATAAAAAAAGGTAATACAATGCGCTATATGTTTGTGTGCATTAGAATCTAGCACGTATAAATACGTGAGTAGCCTGCACGTATATGTACGTGAATAACGCTGATTTTCCGCTTTTTCAGAACGTATATTTACCTGTATAGCAGGTCAAGGGTTAAGTCACATAAATTAGTTATCTTCTGATACCTTAAATTAAATAAACTCCTGTAAAGCTATTTTACAATACCATCAATTTTAGCCATAACAAAAATCTGGCCGATGGTCTTCGGTACAACACTTTCTCGTTTAAGGAAATTAACTGCCCCCCGCAGCAATTCCTAACTCCGTATAACTTGCAATATAATAAGATATATTTACCTACAAAATTATTTTTTTCTTACTCACCCTGTATTTTGCAAATCGCTGTATATTTTTACATATTTGGACAGCATGAGAAATTAACTTTAAAATACTATAGAATTGTTTGTGAAACTTTGATATAAAATATTACAGAATAATAACTTTGTTATTTTCGGCACTAAAGCGGTTTAGTAGCTACGTATGTCTACTATGAAATCTCTTCATTTGGAGATTTCTTTTTTATTAGACACATAGATATGAGGGATTGAAATTTCTAAATTTGAAATTCCTAACTCCGGTTCTGGATCTTATTATATTTTTGTTATATGTGACTATAAAATATGTAAATTTAAAAGCTATACGTTGACCGGCCAGTCACTATAACTTGCAATATAATAATTACTATATATCTTTACGTATTTGGATAGCATGAGAAATTAGCTTTAAAATACTTTTTGAAACTTTGATATAAAATATTAAAAATTAAAAAATTTTTTTTTTTATTTTCGGTAAAACCGGAAGCACTAAAAATATTTCAATATAGCAGAGTAGCACCTATATATGTCTACTATATAATCCCTTAATTCCAAGATTTCATTTTTATCAGAAGCACAGTTACGAGGGATTGAAATTTTCAAATTTTTAAATTTCTAACTTCAGTCCTGGATAAGTTAGAGAAATCTCATACAGCTGATTATAATTTCGTTGTATGTGACTATAAAATACATAAATTTAAAAAAAAACTATCATAGCCGTTTTTGAGAAAATCAATTTTGAAAAAAAAGGCAATTTTAACCCCGTAATTAAGGGCAACATTTTATTTTTGTCAAAAATATTTATAAACCGTTCGATAGCATGAGGGGAGACCGGGGTATAATGAGTACCTCAAGCAAGTTGTTTAATATAGCCTTATCCGTTTATAATAGGAAGAGAGTATTTTACAAATTTATCAACTGCGTAACAAGCTACAAAAGCATTATCGTTATCCTTTAAAATAAATATGTAAAGTACCAACTGACAGCTTCTAATATTTTTGTTAAATGCCCATTTTGCCCCATCAGCTGGGGCAAAATGAATTAAAGATGACCTGAATAAAAAAAACATTTGACGTTTATTTATTTGAGAAATAAACAACATTTGAGAACAAAGATTTAACATTTTAACAGTTAAACATAACTTTTTCGTGTAAAAAAAGTTGATGCTATTTTTTACAAAATTCACAAGTATGATTACACTCTTCATAATTATCATCCTCCCAGCACACGAACAAGATTGGGAATATAAATACCCGCAATTCAAACATTCCACATCAGAACCATCATCTTCTTCGTCTGATTTCGTGCTTTTATTTTGTTTGCCCTTTGATTTCTCTTAGTTTCCGCATGATATAATTTTTCGCTTAGTGGTATCTGCGTTCAGTTTTTTAGTTTCTGCCGCTTTAATAGCTTCTAACAGTTCATTTTTGTGGGACGATTCTGTCAAAATTGCAGTTCTGCCTCCTTTTCTCACCTTTCTTTTTGTCTGCATGGTCCTTGTCACTGGCATTATATCATTCGGGGAATGTAATTTAAATGTTGCAAATTTGGGGGGGGTTGGAAGGTCTCGGATGTGAAGGTCCTGGCTGTGGTGATTTTGGTTCCTTCTCAGTAGTTGTAAGTGAAATCTCCTTTGGAGAAGAACTTCTTGTTCCTTCTTTTATAATTCCAAATTGTAATGTGTTAGGTGAGTCAAACCTGTATACCTGTGCTTCAAGATGTCCTTGGTTTTCCATATTACATGGTTTTCCATTAGAACGTTCCCATCTTTCACTAGGTAATACGTTGTTTCATAAATGTCTGTTGTGGCTGCAGCTATACAGTTAGCATCTGTAAAAACAGTAGAATCGCAAGACCAAATACATGTTGCTTTAAAGGCATCTATAGCGGTTCGCATTGTGGCTGCTCTTAAAAACGCTTTCCCAAAAATATTAGCTACTTGGTACTGCGTCTTGGGTTTATATGCAACCACTTCTGCGTAATAGGTGCTAAGTGGTTTCATGAAACCAACGACAAGGGTTATAAGCGGTGTGTACAATGCGGAGGGAAGCTTAACAGGACAACGCCGCACTTTCTAGCCTCATCAATTAAGTCTATATTCATAGTGTGCCTTGTGTGACCATCTTGGAGGTGCGCCGTCTAATAGTTCGGGTTTCATTCTCTTCCTGGGGAAAATAAAGATGGGAGGCATAAATGACCCGTCTGCGCCCATATACGTTTCTACTGTTATTATTTTTAGGCAGATGACCTGCTTCCCATCTTCAGTAGCAATTATTTCATTAAGGCTTTTAGCTACCATGAAGATGCCGGTTTCACCCACATTAAACAACCTATTGGGTGTTATGTCATGTTTGGTTATTACACTGGAAATCCGGTCAAATAACTTATTAACAGAAATTAGATTAAATCCGATGGCACGTGCTGCTGAAGTAGCTTCTGGTTTTCGCAGCGATAAATTGACATGTCTTTGAAGGAAACCAGCAAACGAATCTTCTCCTGCCATTTCAGTTACACTATTAAAATGATTAGGAAGATTGTTGCGTTGAGCTAGTTTTCGAAGGTCTGCAGGGGACAAGTCAAAAGGCCTGCCCTTGTCCATGTCTTGAACGTATTTCACAAATTCCAGCTCTTGCTTATTTGAGAAAACGGTTTTATAGTGTCCATTCCCTTCTGCGAGGCAAACTGGATATTCCTAGTTTGCCTATATTTCTTGAATCTACGCTGCAAAGTTGCTCGCGGTACTCCAAATTGATCTGCAGCAGTTTTACACTCATTATTTGATTCTATAACTGCTTTAATAGCATTTTCCATAGAATTTTTGTCCCAATATTGCCTATTACTTTTTTTTTATAATTACGCACCTTATCTGCTTTTTCTGTAAAAAAACAGTTGTTTTATATTTTTTAGTAATATGGGACAAAATGGCCAGATGCTTATTTTACCCCGCCCGTTATGCCCCTGACGCCATTTTGTAAATAAAAAGAATATAACATAAGTAATCAAAGCTTATTAATTTATCCGAACACTATTAAAAGTGCTAACAGACATACCTTTTGTAACTGATAAGTCAGGCAACTCCGGATCTTAAATTACCAGGTCTATTCGTTCCAATTATTTTCACTGCGCAAACACTACAATAAGTATAAGAACTACACACTACGGCGGTCAGACTCATACTAAAATATTTCGAACTTCGGAGCATCTAAGTAATCGTTTCATGGGAATGGTGACCTCCGAAGGTACAGTAGCGTCAAAATATTGGCAGTGCCCGTTATGCCCCGGTAGCCCGTTACGCCCCAGCCTCCCCTACTTTTATTTACAAGTTGCGATTTTCAAATTGCAAGTAGCTTTTTTAGTAACAGCGCAGGCGCCGAAATGTACAAAAAACATCATATTGGTCGCCATTTTGAATTTAAATTAAAAAAGAATTTGTTCGTTCGATCGGGGTTTAGGGTTTCTAACTTTTGACCAAAGATAGACTTTCTGGCTCTGGTTTTGGAAATCCACCCCCAAAAATACCAACATCATTTCGCCCCCCATTAATTGATTTTTACGAAAAACCAGTTTTATACATAACTTTCAGATATAGAGGACCATGTCAAATCTCATTAAAATCGATTAAATAGCCTCTGAGATACACACAGACACAGACACGATTTTTTTTTTGCTTTTCGACCCTGAGAACACGTTGAAATCCGGGAAAAAGAATTCCAAAATTTTGTTTCGATTGCAATACTTTTTCTTAGAATATGTAGTATACGAGAAAGTAAAAATCAAAATTTAGATCAGTCTTTTAAAAACAAAGTAATTAGTCATCTCGTTTGATTTAAGTGAGTAATTTCCTTTCACCAATTTGTCAAATGAGCGGCATTGTAATTAAAATTGTAAACCGAATTTATTTGTAACTTTACAACAAGTAAACGTCTAGTTTTATTTTTTCACTTAGCTTTACTTTTAGTAGCTGTTACGTAAAATGTTATTAACGAAGGTATAATCAAAAAGAAGGTTATTATCACACTCCACGAATGAAATTGGCTGTTACGTTTGTTAAAATAATTACGTTATGTCATCGTAATAGCAGAGATCTAAGAAATTAGTTTAGATTTTTTTACGTTTCAACATTAACAGGTAAGTGCTCTATAACTTAAAATTAATGAAATTTTGTCTGAAACCCATTTTACGCAGTCCGTTTATTGCAGCACCTTCAACAACGGTAATCAGCAGAATTATAAATCAGTTACTTGTTCTGATGAAATACAAAAGGGCACATTTAGTGTGAATAATTTTCCTCGAAGCACCAGCTATAGTGTGTTAAAATTTAATTTAAAATATTACCTGAATGATAATGAAAACTCCCTAAAACACTCTCTTAAAAAGATTTGTTTTATTAAAAGTAATTTTAGCAGTTAATTTGAGTGAAAATGTGTTTAGATGTCCTACATCATACCCTGCATTAGTTAATATCAAAATCCATACTCTAAAACGACAAATAAACATTTTAACTCATAACATTACTTTAATTATTTTTCATTCCTTTATTCAAAATAGGCTTGATGTAATTTACATACATTGTGCATACTTTTAATTGGGTACACGGAAAACCTTATTTGGTAGTGACTAATTGTATTAGCGTTGGAGAAAGTATACCGAAAGTTACTCTACGTCTAGTTTATGTAGAAAACAAGCTACATGACACAAATTTATATAAATGACACGCTTTTTCACAATTATTTTCACATTTTGTTTAGAATGACTTTATGAAGAAATATAATACTATTACACGAGTACTTTGTCTTTGTAACCATGCTGTTTTTAATTAGATCAAGTTTTTAAATAAGAATTAGGCAATTATTAATTACAAAATGTACATAAATACAAACCCTTAAGATAATTTATATTATAATACAAACATAATATATTTAATTCCAATGAACGCGATTGATTTTACGACGTTCCTAGTCGTAAAAGAGCTGCATTGTTTAACCCTTCAGTGGTCGCGCGGAAGTTTGTTACGTAAGCAGTCGCGTGGGACACAGTTGTATCCCATGCATTTTATATACATTTTTAATACCAAATATTAATTTTAAAGAAATTAAAAGGTTTAAAAAATGAATTAAGTATATTTTTTCGGAAGTAACATAATAATTAATAACACTAAAATCTAAATATTCCTAAATAATAAACATAAATATAAAAATAAAACTTAAATGTTATCTAATGGGTCATTTTCGTCATTCGAGGAATTTAGGCATATGTATGCAATTTTATTATGATGATCCTTACAAATCCATTTATTACAAACATCCCAGAAAATTCTTGTTCTTTTATCCCTATTCCTTGGGCAGATATAACATCGACCATGTCCAGTTTTTAACTTTTTTGTTGGAGGAACGGCTTCGTTTGTTGAAGATGTGCTCGGAATTTGAATGTATTGAATATTTCTGTCTAATACTCTTTGGAAAATTTTGAGCATATACTCTTTTTGTCACTTGTGGCCGCATTAACGCCACTGAAAGAGAATACAAAAAATGTCGACGTACAATCTTTCCGTTCTGTTTATTTGCCAGTAATAGCTGTAGTGCATTTATTGCAGCTATATTCATTAAATTGAAAAATATGGCCAAAGGCCATCTCCGACTGTTTCTTGACACGTTGTAATTCGAGCACATCTGATCAACCACGTCCACACCAAATTTTGTATCGTTGTACTTCAAAATCATAGCAGGTGTCTTAGTGTTTTCGTCGACTTCTTGGAACATTGTGGACAAAACCAAAACGTTTTTATTCTTTTTCGGCACAAATGATACTAATGTGCATTTATCTTGAAATGCAAATTGACTACTATGAATAGGTCTTAACTTAGTATTTACCATTTCAGGAGGTATCTCGTGTTTATTTTTTTTTAGGTTACCTATCATTGTTAATTTATAGATGTCCAATAATTCAAGGGCCAAAGGAATACTGGAAAACCAATTGTCCATAGTAATATTCCGATTTGTTCCCTTCACTACGGTACATAGTCTTTTTACAACTTCGGCGGCACCATTATTTATTTCGTAGAGCCCTGCAGGTTGGATTCAACAATATATTTCTAGGTTCACAGTAAACATGTTTTCTATGTCGACTAGTGCAGAAACCTTAATACCATACTTGGCAGGTTTTGCAGGAATCTACTGCCTCAATGGGCATCTTCCACCAAAAGCTACCAGTTGCTTTTCGATTATCAAAAATGGTCCGATAATATATGATTTTTTGCAGTTAGTGACGTAAATTTCAAATACTAGCCGTCTTGCAGCCAATTTATCAGTTTCACGGCGAATAATCCTATCAGTGATATTGTAGAAGCTTAGACAACGCAAAAGAAACTGAAACCGGTGATAAGACATCGTAGAATAAATTGCGTCAATACCGGTACCATTTGAATTCCATAGGTCTACAACATTTTGTCTTCCCGATTTATAGACCCCAGCAAGATACAAAATTCCAAATAACGATCTAATGTCTGTAACTTTTGCTGTAACTAAACGCGTCTAGCACATCTGTGACATTTTTTGCTTCATCTACTGGGCCAGGCTTGCGTAGAAAAATATTATACGATCTTGTTCGTGTGTTGCGCGAAATCATTTTTTTCCATTTTGTAATATCATATTTGCCTATGTAATAAGGAACACCATGATCGTCACTACTCAATTGAGAAATACATTCACCCGCGTCGGCTACTGTTCAGAATCTGTGTCAGTGTGTACAGTTTCTAGAAAATCGCCTTCATCTTCGGATTCATCGTCAATGCCATACAATTCGTTAACATCATCATTGCCTGTAATTTCATCTAACCATTTTAGGCACTCACTGCTATCTTTGCTAGTCATATTCATTAAATCGTCTGCAATGTGTACATATAGCGTGATTCACTCAATTTTAACGTAAAACTTACCAAAATATTGCACATAAATCAAGTAAAAGTTGAAAGAGCAACGATCGCGAGGGATACGCTTGTATTCCAAACTAAATAACAACGTATAATTTACTAATAACAGCACACAACAAATTAACGATTCTCACACGTCACTCTAAATAGATGTTTAGAGAGGTACTGAAAGCATGAAGCAATTTACTAAACCATGACATGCGCAGTATGCAATTAAACATCGCAAAGTGATGGAGTGGATTATATCTGATTGGAAAAAAAATATGAATAATTAAAATGGAATTGAAGAAGTATTTAATGCAATATATTTGAGGATCAATCTGTTGATTTTATTTTTACTTATTTATTTATTTGCCAGTTAAACAATAAGTTACATGTTATTCATGGCATAGATAAATATATGGTGTGGAACACCGCTCGACCTTTCAACCTACAAAATGGAAATTAAAAGAAATGAAATAATTTGAATAAAATTTTTTTACGATAATGATGTGATCTCCTTTATAAGAAGTTCATTACGAAAATAGGCACAATTGTAAACGCAAAAACAATAATCTATGTCAAACAGACATTTAAAACTTCATGACAGACAAAGGTTAATAGAGATCTAAATGAAATAACTTTAATTTTATTTTTTTTGGATAACTATGCAACCTCTTTTTTTTCATTCATTACGAAAACAGGCGACAGTGTAAAAACAAAAACAATAATCTATGTTAGAATGACGTTTAAAACTTCGTGTACTTTATCTACTTCGGTAGACATAAATACATGTTAACGTAAAAAAATTCCAAGGCCGCCCGCTTCTATAAAAATATCGATAATACAGCTTTAGTATATTCAATCATATTTATATAATGCTTATATTTATTTTGCTTTACATTAAAAAACTTCATAAAGAACATTTGGGTCAAAATCAGGAAGGTGAAAAATTTAAAATTTGATTTTGAAATAGAAACTAGGATTATGCAAATTAGTTGAGATTGTCGGTAAACTTGTGTAGAGAATCCATAAAATGTCCAAAAAAAACGTAAATTATTATTTTTTTAATTATACAGTGACATACTTAAAAGCTAATTAAATTTAAATTAAAAAAAACATACTATATTAATCGTAAAACGGTAGGAAGCAAAATACCTCCACATTTGAGTTATGTTAATATTTTTAAGTATAACATTTTAGTATTGTTAAAATATCAATGACTTTCATAATGAAAATTTTTAAGTTTTTTAAATGAATTATAATCTTTTATTACCTGTTTCCTGAATGACGGTAATGCTGTTATAATGAAGGCAAAGATAACAAAAATCGCTGTAGGTACAATAAGGAATATTGAAATAATGGACCAGCAATACATTTATATATTTATTTTTAATAAGATTTTTACTTAACAAATTAATGTTACTTAGTTTTAATCAGTTCTCATGCTAACAGTCTTTATAAAATTTACTTAACAAAATAAACTTTACTTAGTTTTAAACATGTTCTTATACTGTTCAGTCTGTACAACATCTTCACAGCTAAGTACAACTTTACCAATCATAACATCTATATTCTAAGTAGTACGTTGTTGGTAATAATCGCTAATAAATATAACGTTAATAAAATCAAATCTAAATTAAATTTTAAACAAACACAAGTTTAACCATAACACAAATCAATAAAATAAGTACGTAGCAACAAAACATTAGAATTTTTCAAAAATATCCACATCATTATCGAAGTAATAATAACCCCTATTATGTTCTACTTCCATTAGTGGGTTTGGAATAATAGTAATTATTTGGTCAAAGGTAATATAAGACACATCATTTCATTCTAGCTTAAACTTTCTGGCACTGTTACGCACAGATCTCAAGAAAGTTACTATAATTTCCCTGTGATCATCAACAACACCTGTCTGGCAAGTGCCAACATATCTGTAACCAAGTTTTGTATTTTGGGTAGGTACTTAGATTAATAAAAATGTTCCAGATGATATTAAGTTTGGATGTAAGTTTTCTTTGTCTTGGCGGTAAGATGTACCAGCTTGAACATTATTGGATTCATCCTTTCAGCCTGATGACGAGCTGAAACAGTCATTAAATCAGATCGGGATGAATTATAAATGGTTTTATAAATGTTATATCCCTCCTTGGCTTTCAGAAGATCTCCTAAATACTCTACATCCATGGGCTCTTCCTTGATGAAATGATCGTATCGATACACTTGTATAATAACTTATGTCCCTCTTTGCCAGATAATTTTTGTGATATTTATAATACCTGTATGGAATCTAAAGTTTTCGGGACAATATTTTTTATCTTAGTTATGTCGACATGACAAATCACTTTTAATTGGACAGCAGAATCTGTAAACAAATCGGCAAAGTCTGAGGCCGTTTTAATATATTTACCCATTAATACATGACTATCCGCAGACCTTTTAAGATAGCCACCTACTCCATCCATGGGTCCTTTGCCATGTCCGGGTTCACTGGATGTCCAAGATGCATTTGATATTTGTTTGTAGTCGTTAATCAGAGTTTGTAGTCAAAGGTTTATATTGGTACGGTTCCGATATTGCGATGTAGACCCATCAGAAGAAATGTAGAGAGTGTTAACGTTTTTATTTTCCAAAATTATTGTGAGGATCGGTTTTATATGTGCCCATACTGCATGGGCTTTATGGTCCAAATTTGTACTCACCGTAACAAACGATCTTGATGTCAAAGTATTATCCACTTTTCGTGAGTTATACCCCTGTATGAATAGATAATTGTTGTTTGGCAAAATGTGTGGACTTAATTTCATTTGCATACTTGGTGGTATAATTTTCCGAGAAATGTGTTTGTACTAATATCTCTGTTTCACTAAAATTTTCTTTCAACTCTTTTTTCAATTTGTTATAACTGTAGATTCCATAGATATTTTTTTTCATTATCGGAATCTCTTCAGCAAACCCTAATTTTAAATCTTTAACTGTGCTCGAAATAGCGACCTTTTTTGTGATCTTAAACGTCTTGTTCTCGCATTTTACAATTTTATCTTCATTTACAGTCTTCCACTGAAAATACGTGAAAGAATCTATATTATCACACGACTCCAACGACTGAGTTTTACATTTTTCACATATATCATGCATGCAGTCATACGAAGTTACGTCGCAACTGTACGCCTGCATAATCTTCTCGGTACTCCCATGATTAATCAGTTGTAGACCATTTAATTTATTGAGTTTTAATTCAAAATTTTCGTGCTTGATACACAAACAAGTTTCGCGGTTCTTTAACTTTGGAGCTATCACCCAAAACGGCTTTGCTCTGAGTAGTGTCGCATAAGATAAATTAACTCCCGTTTTTTTAATGAATTTTGATGGCAGTGTTTTAACTGTGTATCACCTTTTGCAACGAAATCTTTTTTACCTGGGCTCATCCTGCTGACATCATCTCTTTCGAAGAAATCTATAACCTTTCGACGTACTTCTGGCTTCAGAACAATCTCGCGTACTTTGTCGTTAGATTTCAAAATCACTGTGTTATTTTTCTCTGTCGGTAAAAACCTCTTTCCCATGTGGAGTAATTTGTATTTTCTCAAGGTATTTCCACTGACAGACTTTTGGAAGATTTCTCTCTCCTTGATGTTTTTTTTTTGTAAAGTATCAGGCTTGTATTGTAATTGTGTGGTTAATACTTCACAAAACAAAAGGTTTTTGCGTACCTCGGGGTACATTAATTGCTTTTACTAAAGCATCCACTTTGCTGTTGGGTCTTGTAGATATAGGTTTTTTTTGTCTCTTTGTAGTTTTTTCCTAAAGACTGTTTTTTAATTTTTCGGTATGCTTTTTGAACTATTTTTCTTCCTACTTGTCATCTCACTAAAGGGGTGGCTACCAAGTCATCATCTAAGTGTGGCGGCGTATTGTTTAATATGTTTCTTAATGCTTTTTTCTTTTCCCTATATTTTTTGAAGCTTTTTTCCCTGCTGTCCTCTGCTTTCGTTTCTCCTGCTCTTAATCGCTGTTTATTTATCATCTTGTCCAAAAACTTTGTCTTTCTAACGTTAGCCTGTTCTCTTTGCCGCAAGTACGCTGCACTATTTTTTTTCAGTTGATTTTTTGATCTGTTTTTGTTTTTTCAGTCTTGTCAGACTTGCTAAGAAAAAAAAACATCATTTAAAAAATAAGTACAAACACAATATTAAATGTAAATTTATTACAAAATCCTGTGAATTGAACGAATCTGTCATTCCGGGAACGTAATCATCATTTCGGAAACGTGTCATCATGTCCGAGAACGTTCCCAAAATGATCGTTCACGAAATGACGTTTTCAAATAAACGCGCGTGTTCTATTAACGGCAGCCATCATAGACGCCATCCGACACTGTTATTGTAAAATATTTGAGGTTATTTTTGTAGTATTTCATTCAAATAATTACTTTTCCAATATTCCAAACTAATAAATTCATTCGCGGGATGATCTATTGATGTCCGCTCGATAAATAATTAACAACAAGACACTTACCACTTATTTTTATTAATATTCACTATAACCACCTGCGACAGCCGGCTTTATATCGTCTCGTACAACAACTGCACACTAGCGCCAACGCGCAGCGTTCATAATAAATTATTTAATTGGCTAGTTGTAGCTGCTAATAAAATACTTATCTTTTTTGGGATTTTTTAATGGTGTACTTTAAATTATACAATCTAAACGTTTCGATAATACTTACAGTTATCTTCGTCAGTAGTAATGTTTGTTAAAAATTGTTAAAGATGTAGTAAACAATTTTGTCTAATTTGAAAAATTAAAACATAAACATAAGCCTGCTATTAGTATAGCAGTTTGGGAAACATAAAGCCAACCATAAAATTTTTTTTAGTAAAGAATAAATGTTTGGATTTGTGAATGCTTCTATCATTTTAAAATCGAAGTTTTTCACAACTTTACACTTACGTCATAACTCGATTAAATTTTGTTAAATGTGTTTTTTGGCTGGCAAATTTCATTGTTAGCTTTCGTCGTAGAGAGTGTTCTGGTTTGTCATCTTTGAGGCAGTTTAATAATATTTAATTTTATGACCTAGTTATTCTTTACTAAAAAAAATGTTATAGTTGGCTTTATGTTTCCCAAACTGTTATACTAATAGCAGGCTTATGTTTATGTTTTAATTTTTCAAATTTGACAAAATTGTTTGCTACATCTTTAACAATTTTTAACAAACATTACTACTGACGAAGATAACTGTAAGTGTTATCGAAACGTTTAGATTGTATAATTTAAAGTACACCATTAACAAATCCCAAAAAGATAAGTATTTTATTATGAGTGTTAATGGTGAAAGTTTACATTTTCATAGTTATAGCTGCGTTCACTGAAATGATGCAAACGCTTTCGGACAAAATGTTTCGGCTTATTTATATTAGAAATAATTATACGTTTATACTCTTGTTATTATATGTTAATATTAAATAAAATTATCCCGCCATAAACAATGAATTTGTTTAATATCATTTAATTTATGGGCGTTCTTCGTACTTGTTTCTAGGTATCGTTACTTTGGGATGTCCTCTCGAAATGACTTGTCATGCTCATAACTTGAAATAACTTTAAATAATATTTAGATTTAAAGTATATTAAATAACGTAGAGATAAGATGAGTGAATAAAATTTTTATTGTGGCTCATTTATTCAATAATGGAGCGATTTTTGTAATTTATTCAATAGCAAGCCAATTTTCCACCATCGTGATATCGACCCATTTATGTAAAATTAAATTTTCTTTAAAAAATACGCCTACACTTTTTCTTATAAAATTAATCCTTATTCAGATAATGGAAAAATTTTATCTAACACTTAAAATCTACCTTAGGAATTTTTTTGCCGCTAAATTACGAGACATATCAAAAATTGCATGGTACATAAGTAATCGATATGTTTAAGGTCTATATCCAGATATTTTTGTACCTTTGAAATAGGCAGCTGTTTTCCCCCACTGGATTTCTTCCACAATCTAATCAGCTCTAAACCAAATGAAAACAAGCTTAAATAGAAAATGAGCTAATAAGTCGATTTTGAGATAGTGAAAAAAAAGTCGATTGCATAACCTTCTATACCTACATATGTATGTGTATGTTGGAAGGTAAAAATGGTAATATAAGCAATAACAGGACATTCTTGATGAATTATGGATTATCTAATCACTGTCGGATTCATATAGGTATAAATCTTGTGGTAGCTTTCGCTTAAGTCTTTGATGGGTATTAGGTCTGCCTGAATTGTAATTAACTGCGCCGTCGCACTTATATACGTTTTTAAAGAATTTTTTGGCACTCGCGCTGATGTAGCTTTGGATTGTTCGTATGTCTAGTTTGTAATGTAGTTGCTCGTTACGAATGAACCAATGAGCAGCACTGCTATGCGGAGAATTTTGTTCTCTTTGAACTTTTGCTATGTTAGGCTTTACCGTGTTACCCAAATTGATGATACGTATAGCACAAACGGTTTTATTAGTCAATTGTATATCATCATAATACATTTGGGTTTTGGCGATGACTTCCTGTTAATGAGAAGGTATAGTTGCACCAATCGCACGTAGCCGTCATTTAGTTTGTGATTAACGTGAAGATTTCAAAGAGAGAATATTTTCGCTTGGCATTTAGTGTGTATTGCGGGCTGCTGATTTATATAGCCAGGGTAGGTTGATGTACTGAGTCAGAGTTGCATTGTCGTTCGCAAAGGTCGCGCCTATGGCGGGGATGTCTGAATTGAAATTCTTGAATGTTAGAGGGCCCTCAGTACGATTCCTTGCGGTCCGTCTGTATGTATGAACATTGTTTCTGAAATTGAGGAGTTAGTACGTACCGAGAAAGTATAGTTTTCGAGAAAAGAGAACACTTTGGCTTTTAGATAATTGGCTATTTCCATCTTGGTTACTTTACTTTTAAGACTGCACGCCAGACCTTGACGAACTGGACTACGTCAAGGAGAACCGATCTTCTCGAGAACTTTTGAGAGGGATGTCAACAAGCTTATTGATCTGTTGCTATTAAGCAGCTTGTTGTCTTTGGCTAGTTTGGGAAATACGAATATGTGAGTATGCTTCCATGATTTTGGAAAATATCCTTACCGAAGGTATGTATGAATGTGATTGCAAGGTAGGATAAGGTTTTATTGGTGAAATGTGTTAGTATTAACATGGTTATGAACTCATGCCCAGGGGCTCTTCTTTTTGGGAAACTGTCAATTATAGCTTTAATTTTAGGAGAGGGGAGGAATAATCGGTTTTGTAACCACTGGGAGGTGGGTTTCTATATGATTCATTATGTATGCTTCGTGGTTTGGAGCGTAAATAGTTGTTGGAGTGAGTACTCTTTCGTTATGGGTAGCAAAGGCTGTTGATTCTTCTTCATCGGTGGCAAGTAGTGTATTATCCACTATTAGAGATGGGATGTGCGCTTGGTAGCTCTCCGCATTCAATGTCACCTGGTTGAAGATCTTCAATATATTTTTGAAGTAAATTAATTCTCATCTCGTCCAGAGTACGTTTTAATCTGTGTGTTAGTCAGTTCCGTAATAGTTTTGTTTCGGGTTCCTGGTTCTCTACCATTCGCGCCCGACGACTTCTTCTTTTAATCAGTGCCGTGATTTCGTTTAGCAAGTAATGGTGGTTAGGCTTTTTGTTAGTTTTAGGCGCTAGTGTTGCCCTATGCACGCTGTCGGTTATTGATATTGTTAATTTGGATAGTGCTATGTCTATGTCATTATTTTTGTTCAGACTGGTTGGATATTTCAGCTGTTCATTGAGATTGACTTGGAAATGTTCCCAATTAATTATCCCGTTTATAAGTCTTGGTACTGGTTGTAATACCTGTGGTGTGCTGATAAATGTTATTATCACTGGTAGGTGGTCTGAACATAATTCTTCTACTGCATTTTGAAATATTGGTTTGTCGAAGTTATTTAGTAGTAGAATGTCTAGTATGTCCGGCTGGTGGTCGTTGCGATATAAGTAGTTGGTGGGCTATTATTTGGAAGGAGTATTTTGTCGCATACCCTTCCATCTTGATTTTCTCAGGATTGTTAGATCGGTATTCCCTAATTGGTTTTTGGAGTTGAGGTCTCCAATCATTAAGAGTGCATCGGTGGTGCTAAAGGTGGTTTTTAATTATTGCTCCACTAATTTCTTCTATATAGGTTCTATTGTTTCGAGGGTTAGGTTGTCGGTATTGGGGATTGGATTGTGGATAATGTTCTTTTTGATAAGTATAGCTACTCCGCCAGCGGCTATTCAGGCGTTACTATCTTTCCTGTGTATTTTATATCCTGGTATTTTGAAGGTGTCCACTTCAGTCAGATGGGTTTATGTGATGCACGCTAGATCTATGTTATGCCTTGCGAGGAAGGGTATAAGGATTGATATTTGGGTTAGTATACCGTTGGCGTTACAGTTAAATACTGATAATTTTTTGATGGTATTCTGAGATTTAGGATCTATTGAGGAATAGGGGAAGGTCTGTGGTAGTGATGAAGTTTTTAATTATGGGAAGGTGAGGAGTAAGGAGATCAATAACGATTTTGTGTCGTGTGAGGCCATTGGATTAACTGTTTGATTTGAGTTGCTAGGGTTGGAATTGGTTGCAGTAGCTTTTTTAACTTGGTCTGCATATGAGCGGTTTGGGTTAATAGAATGATTTCTGTTGTGTCTTGTTTGATCTATGTCAATAACACAACAGGTTTATTTAATGGGATATTCTTCTATTTGTAACGAACGCCGTTTGCTTGGCAATTTGGCCATAAGAAATAAACTAACAAAACTACGACAGCGCAACTGGAGTAGTTTTGTCAGTTGACTTCTTAGAGTCAAAGAGAATTCCACAACACAATCGATTTGTGTGTTCCCTTGGAATGAATTTTAATAAATAAAAAATTTAAGAAATTTATTAATAGAAAAGATGACGAATTGTTATAAACTACGTTTTCTAAAATGTATAATTATGGAAAGTGCGTACAATGACTTAAGTTAATGTCATTGTAAAATGAAATGGTGTCATTCCTTCTTCAAAAATATCCGTTTACGAATGGCCAACGTGACGAGCTCAGGACAGTGTTACTATGGTGACGTGGAATTCCCATATGTATAATACAGCGCCACCAACCAAAAAAATATGTTGGGTAGGCGTGGTGTGGTGTCGCTGTGTTTTAGAGGTACACTCAGTATCAATAGTACTTTGGTGCTAAATTTAAGCGTGTAAAATTTTGTATTTGCAGGTTTGTTAATTTTCCTTATGTACCTATATTTATAAATCTGTTAAAACTGGTAATGATCCTAAAATCCTTGCGGTTAGTTTTCCAAAATAATTCCCATCAAAACTTATTTCCTATCTCTTTCGATAATTGCAATGGCATTGTTAATAAACGCTTATCAGTCACACACTGCTTTTCCACTTCGTCCAATTTCCTGTAAATATCCGATCATTCGCTTTCCAGATTATATTATTCTCGATTCCTCCATATTTAATTAGTCCTGAGAAATTATACCTATGTATTTGCAAATTACTAAATCCTACTTGATAAACCGAGTATTGCATTACCTGATATTCTGCTTTTATGATTTCCTGCATATTTTCCATACACTTAATACTCTTATTATAAATCGACACAATTATAGTCAGAAAGTTTTATTGACAGTGATTTAGGCCCTGAAGAGGTAGTAACTTCACAACGAGTACTATAACTCAAACCCTTTCCCCAAATTAATAGAAACCAGGAAGGCATTCTTGATACGATCCTTACGGAGTTTTCACGACGCGGGGAGTGTCAGTAATTACTGAGAAACGTTATTATTATTGACGGTGATTTTTTTATTACGAATTAATCCTCATAATACTGCCTTTTACCCAACCTTAAAATACATCTCCACCACCGAAATCCAGCAGATCCATCATCGCTAACAACGTAAACCACATATCCCGACTCATTCCAAAACCTCTCCCGCATAACTTCCACCAGCCCTTATTTAGACCTGTGATGCACCACCCTCACCAGCAGCTCCGGCAATTGGCTGTCTTCTCGGACATTCTTCACCACCTCAATGTAATTACGTCAGATCATAAACATCATCTCTATATAATTACATATTTCGAAAAACCGTACTTCACAAAACCACATTTCACTCATTATAAATTTCCGTTCATCTAACGTATACTTTTTGTAGCCACACTGTATTTACATTACATTAGTTTTCCCTTCTTTTCACTAAAATTCAATCTCATATTAAATTAAAATCCACATCCATTTTACTTTCATACAAATGCCCGTAACAAATGAATTAAATACACAAGTTCAAGTTCACGTTTCAATTGACCTACATTTTCTTTACGATAAAGCTTTGTTGTAACGCTTTACATGTTAGTAATCAGGTACCACGTTCCAATCATCTAAATTACCAGACCTTTCCATTAATCATTATTTAAATCAACATTCGTTGAAATTAAATTACGATAAACGTAAGATAAGAACACTCACCTTCATAATAACGCTCCCGAAATCCATAGTTATAATTTTTTTATTTTAATATTGAAAACTTAAACAATATATTTTCCTTTGACTTGTATTAACTGAAAATTTTACTGCTGAATTGTATTAAAAAAATGCAAGGTTCTGTATTAATTGGTTTATACTCATTTCTTCGGAACACAGATTACCATTTATAGAAGAGTAAGCGGAAAGTATATCAGCTTTCCAACCGACCAATGAATTGATCAGTCTGTGAAGATGACACTACCCATTAGGCAATTGCAAACATATCTTATATATTCTTAAGATAATGGAAGGATTAACCTTTTTAGGCACCTTACGGGATTTGATTAATTAAGCTACAACTGTTAATTCTTGCTGCTGCAGGTAACTTCTTCTTGTTCAAGGGTTTGGTGGGTGAAATTGAATTCTTTATTGCTTTCGCTTGTGATTGTTTGCTTTGAGGGTGTGATTATGCCTTTGAGTGCGCCCACATGGAAATTACCGCCAATTAAGAGAATTCGACAGAGGTCTTATTGTTGATTTGCGCGAACGTGGTTTTTCGTTTAGAAAAATCGCAAATCGAATTAACCGGAACCAAACCACCAGCATGCGCTGCTATCAGGCATGCACTAGGCAGGGTCAGGAACGCCGCAGAAGAGAAACCGGGGACGAAGAAGAACAAATGAGATGCAGGATCGCCATCTTTAACTTATGGCAACAAGTAGCAGATCAATTGCGGATCAATGGTTAGCTAACGAAGGTCCTCCTGTAACCCTTAGAACGGTTTACCGCAGAATCAAAGCTTTCGGCTTACCATACTATCGGCCACATCTTGTGTTACCACTAACGGTTCAACATCGACGGCAACGTTTGGGGTGGTGTAGGTTGCGACTGCACTGGAACTAAGAGCGGCATACGGTGGTGTTCACTGATGAATCCTGATTCTGTTTGGGGATGCATAATGGCCGTATGAGTGTCAGACGGACACGTGCGGAACCTCGAAATGTTGAATTTTCTGTGACTAGGCATGTGCACCAAATTGTAGGGATTATGGTGTGGGGTGCTATAACTTATGGGAGTAGGTCACGTTTGGTATTCATCCGAGGCAATATGAACGCCCCTGGATGAGGTGGTAGAACCCTATATTCTTCAATTTCTCCAGCAGTTGGAAGACCAACTTTTGTAGCAGAATAATGCCCGTCCCCATATTGCGAGATGTTGTTTGGACCGATTTGCAGAGCATAATGTTAATCTCTTGCCATTTCTACCTAGATCTCCAGACCATTCGCCCATCGAGCATGTTTGGCATATTGTGTGGAGAAGACTCGAGAATCTTGCAGCATCTTCCGCAGGCGCTGCGAGCTCTACAGCACGAATTATAGGTTACTTGGGACATAATACCACACGAGGACATCGACCATCTACTAGAAGTTTGGTCAAAAATTCCTACACCTTCTTGTTGTTGCAATTTCCACCTCACTAAGTATATTAACCCTACAATGATATCGATATTTTCATGTACAGTATTATTTACTGTTGATACTATAATGCAATACTTCTTATTGGAAATAATTACAAACTCTTTAGAAAATAATAAAAACATAAAAATAAGTGAATTCAGTATCATATCAGTTGACGCAATTAATACGTATGTCCACCGCATACAGGTTTGTGACATCTCAAACAACATGTTGCTGTCATACTCCTCTTACAGCAATATGTTCGGCGACCTGTCTGTGTTTACGGGTTCACTGATGATACGGGCGGTTTCTACTCCAAGTACGTCTTCTATCATCATTCGCGAAGGTTGATTCCAGCGGGGATTTATTTTCGAACTGATTAACCTGTCAACATCTTATCAATCTTACCATGTGTTATCAGATTGTGGCTGTGTATTACAAATTAATTGATACATGACATATTTAGTAAATTAAAGAAGATGTACATGGGCCATTTCTTTGTTGTTCTATTTCAGTTCATATTATGACACATTTCATCGAATGTATCAACAGTCCGCTTTGTCGAGTTATTCTGTTACACTAGAACATCAGCCCGTAAAGGTAAAGTACATGTTACCGACATAGCTCAATGCTATGGGCGGAGTTCTTACTAATCACTCCATAGGGCAGTCTACAGAACTCAACAAAGTCATAATCAGGAAAAATGTGTCACTAAGGCACCACCTGTTAAATTGATTTATAGGCGCATTATAACGTTTTTGTATAGAACAAATAATGACCAACAGGAAATCATAATGTCGCTTATGATTAATTTACTTAGAAATACTAATAAAGTCATTACACTCTAAGTAAGGATTTAACCATCACTCCGACAAGTGGCGTCTAAACTCAACAAAGCTATCAAAAATGATGTATAAGCTTTAATGATTTATGCCAAATAAGTCAAGAACTGATGTAAATATACCTAAAGATAATATAATTTCCTATCTAAATTACTATAAAATATTCATGAGAATTTGACACTACAATGTATTGCTAAGAACCTTAACAATCCAAAAGTGTCAAACTCAATATTAAATATTATAAGTTTATGTATTAGAACATATAATTCTAAAGTATAATATGAATTATAAAATTACTTAATTAATGAATGTACAATACGAAGATCAAAGTTTACCACTGATAGATATTAACCTATACTAAGTTTTGTTATGAACGAACATAAGTTCAAGGTCAATATGAATTAAATTATTATTAATTTTATTAAATACTGTAAATAAAGTTTACCTCGAGTAGGATTTGAACCTACTGTACTTTCTAGAGTACCGCTAACCAACTGCTCCATCCTACTCGAGGTAAACTTTTAGTTTTGTAATTTAATAAATTAATTAAATTTTAATTATTACTTGAATACGTTCATAAAAAACTTAAATTATAGAATCTTAGTACTTTATTTCAGGCTTACATTCCATTAATATAATTATGTAATCTATTACATTTAGAATTTACATCAGTTCTACATAAAGACAAAATTTACATCGATTAGACTTGAACCTTGATGGCGCAGTTGGTTAGCGCGGTACTCTAAAAAAGTACAGGTCGTAGGTTTAAATCCTACTCGAGGTAAGCTTTTATTTATGTATTTAATAAAATTAATAATAATTTTTAAACTCAAAATTCATTATATATTTTCGGTATAAACTTCAACGTAGAATTACTTGCTCAACTAATAAAAAAAGATAACCGGTCAACACTGTCGTTAATCGTTCAATTTAATATGAATATTCGTCACAACAAAAATAAACAGAACGCAATCGAATATTTAAAGGTTCCTATTGATTTATTTCAACGTTACCTAATATTCATCATAACAATCAACAAAGCTTACTTTACATTTCTGAATGATAATACCTATAATTACGGTAACTTTAAAATCAAAGAAACATTCCCCAAGCAGTGGGGTGTAAACAAAAGTAATTCGTTAACATAAAAAAACCTAAATAAATAAGTCTGCGTCACATATTCAGCAGCAATCGCTAATGTCAAGGAGCAGTAGTATCAATTACTTCTTGCGCAAGCATCACCAATACACATATACAAATAATATTTAAAAAAAATGTTATCTGCTGCAGGTGTGAAATTCCAATTTATCAAAATTCAATCAAATCCAACGACTGACTTTATTACTACAACAAAAAAACAAAGCTTTTTGAAAATCAAAACCTTAAAACTACCATTACGTTGGAATAGTATAACACCAAGAAAAAAACGTTACCCAGCCTCCTTCGCCACTTCCGCAATTTACATTGCTTTGGTTCAAATTCTGTCAGTATCAGCTAATACCTTTTTATTATGAAACGTCGCACAAACATAAATTTACCAAAATCCTGAGAGGGCACATTCTTTTAAATAATCTTGTATGAATACTTAAACACATAGTAATGTGGCACTTTAACTTCTACCAGAAATAATATCACGTGATACTTTTATGTCATTCTTAAAACATCACGGTAATAATGTCCATAATCTCAAAAAATCCACATTCTTGACAACAATATCCTATAGATCAATAAATTTACGTAATTTATAAGATACACTGCACATCTGCTTAAGCAGACGCTCTTGTTTTTCTGATCAGAGCAAGGCTAAATTGGAAATCTTCGACTTCACGTATTGAACCCGGAATCGATAAAACGGTAAACGATAAACAAATATCTTAGGGGTGTAACCATAATTCATGACGCCATGACACCGATGGCCCACAATCACAACAATTCGTGACTACAATTTAATTGTTTTATACTTCAACATTCAAGATCTAAACTCCAACTGAATAAAAAGTAGCAATCATCTGTCCACTTCCAAAACTACTTAGATTCGGTAAACAACAACTCATCAATTCACATAGAAATTCAACGATAAAAACAAGAATTCCTCGATAAAACAATAAACGATAAACAAATATCTTAGGGTGTAACCATAATTCATGACGCCATGACACCGATGGCCCCAATCACAACAATTCGTGACTACAATTTAATTGTTTTATACTTCAACATTCAAGATCTAAACTCCAACTGAATAAAAAGTAGCAATCATCTGTCCACTTCCAAAACTACTTAGATTCGGTAAACAACAACTCATCAATTCACATAGAAATTCAACGATAAAAAACAAGATACTGTCAATTCAGAGAAGCACGAAGTATCATAACACCACCGACTGTAAAATGAGTTAAATACGTTCTCAACAATAGTTTGATAAACGCAGAAAACCTACTATGGAATACAATTATAGTAACGAATAACTAGGTGAATAAAAAATTAAATACTGTTAATGGCCTTGACGATGGCAAATCGGAACACCCTCTAACGGTCGAAGGCATTTTTTTTTCACCGTTAGCCTTCGACCGTTAAAGGATCTTCTGATTTGTCACCTTTAAGATAGTTTAACAATATTTAATTTTTTAATCGTCTAGTTATTCTTTACTAAAATTGTATCCCATAGTTGGCCTTATACGTTTATCAAACTGTTATATTAATATAAGGCTTATGTTTTCAATTTTTCAAATTTCACAAAATTGTTTCAATTTTAATAGACAATATTACTACTGACGAAGCTAACTGTAAGTGTTATCGAAAGATAGATTGTATTACATTATACCCAAATACACCATTCAAAACCCAAAAAAAAAGATAAGTATTTTAATATGTGTAATAATGGTGAAAGCTCACATTTTCATATTAAGAATAGCGTTAGATTAATTTTGAAATGAAATGATACTAGGGGCGGTTCTTCGGTCTGAGCTAGTTGTCCGTCTTAACCTTTGTCCAAAACCCAGATTTAAGCGGGCCTTACATTTAAATGACCTAAACGAATCGTTATAAAAGTGGGTGTTACGATATGTTGCCTAACGTCCAATACACAGAATTGCTAAAACAGAAAGCAAACTGAAAGCAAATCAGCGGTTATCTGAGCGAAGAGAAGATTTAATAAAACATAAAAAAAACTTTATAGAGTATGCAAAATTTTTGACTGATGGACTTGTTCATGGTAGCAAAGATCAAAATCAGGATTTGGACGTTCATGTAATAAACACCCCGTACTTATGTAAATTCTACGTTGGCGACTCGTGAAGAAACGTTTGGTTAACTTAATAATGCAGTACGGTTGTGGCCGGTTAAGATTTTGGCTGTTCCGTGCCTACTACTTATTATTCATTATTTGACCATAGTTTTATTATATATAATAATAAAAAACTAGTTGGTAATAATAATAATCTTAATTGGAAAACGGTGGTGGTGATGCTTTATAACCACTGTTTAATTTTTTTTACATAACAAACCACTACATCAATATTTTTAATCACGGTCTCATGCAGGTTTCTTGCCTGAAACCGCCTTTATACTATGTAATCCTGTATAGTTTTGATTCAATCAAACTTGTGCGCCATTATGTTATACATATTCTAATATTAAAGTAATAAGAAATTTTAAAAAGGTCAAAAAGTCATGTATAACCCGTACCTCAGCAAACGCTTTAATATCTATCAAAGATACGTATGAGAAAATTATATCGACCGGCAAGAAAACATTAAGAACACAAAAACCTTATTATTCTCAAACGACATTAAAGTTTGAAAGTCCGTAATGCTAGCGCGAGCTGCTTCCATCTAAACGTCAACAAAGTACAGCACTTTTACTTTCTAAAGCTTTCTCACATTTTTGGATCAGTTAAGGTCGTTTGTATTCGGTGACTATTTATATATTATCATGTCAGATCTTAGCTGAAAATTATAATCAAAAGTAAACATGACTCCTACTCGATTGTAATTATTCGGCTTTCCGACTCGCTTGTAATGACACAAAAACTAACTCTATTACTTCAAGTAAAGAATTCACCACCCGTTCATCCGGGAATGCAAACAGTAGTCGGCATATTTTTATAATTTTAAAAAATTACACTTTTCATATAAAATAAGCCTTCATTTACACTGCATACAAAATTTTATTTTTGCAACAGGACAGTCGTGAACCCGTTGCAGCAATTTAGATCTTAAATTCAGTATAAGAAATAGTGTAGCTGAAATTCTATTCAAATCTGAAATATGAAATTATTTTTATGAAATATGCTATAATTCTGCAACATGCGCGCGCACACACACGCGCACACATGCACACTCGTACACGCGCACTCACGCACACACGCACACACGCACACACGCACATACGAACACACGCACACACGCTCACACGCACACACGCACATACGCACATACGCATACACGCACACACGCACACACGTACACACGCGCTCACGCACACACGCACACACGCATACACGAACACATGCGCATACACACAAACACAAACACAAAAATTCGCACACGCGCAAGCATATCCAAACGCATACGCACACCCACCAGCATGCCCACGCGGAACCACTCACACTCACGTACGCGCACCGACGTACACACGCACACAGGTACGAACGCACACATGTACAGACTCAAATACGCACATACACATGCACACTCACACACACTCAGTTGCTGAGGACGATAACTGTGTCGAAGTAGTCGTTGGAAAAAAAACAAGGGATATATTTTTCGAGTGATTACACTTGAAGGTGTGGATATGGCAGTTGCTTTCTTATAATTCGTTTTTAAATTTTGACAGTAATGTGACAAATCGATATCGATACGTTGATTTATTTGACAAATGTCGCAGAAATTCACGAACCTGATTCTTTGTGCTATAATCGATATACAGCTAGATGGCCTCCAAAAAATGAACTTACTTGCACATAAAGTTTATCTAACCGTAGGAGATCAACTCGTAACTATAATGATGATGTACGAACATTTGTGGTTTTAGCAGTAATTCACCTTACATTAGCACTGAAAAATCTAAATACAAATAAGCTTACCTATAACAAACCACTGCTCCTAGAATTTTAAAAAAGATTAAATTATTACAGATGCCACAACTCAAACCCTTACCGGAAATGATCAGGTGGGATATGCCTATTTTTGTTGGTCATAACAAAGGCATAGAAATAATGCCAGATTTTTAAAAACGTAATATTTTCTCATATTGATACACATAACTGTCATTATTGGTCAGATATTAGTACTCAGTGGCGTAGGCAAGTAGATACTTAACATCTTTAGACTATTAATGTACGATGTGGCATTTTAATTTGATTGGTTCACATTTTTTCTAAGGACATGTGCAGGCTTAACACTTTTTAAAGTTTCTAAGGAGTGCACTACCTATGTTGCTTCACGTAGTTCTAATAAAACGGCGAGACAGTTTTTAAAGTAATGTTTCCTCATTTTTAGTGCATATTGTTTTAAGGACTAAAAAGAAACTAACCCAAAGGGTTAACATTCACTTTAGTTCCGTAGTAATACGCTATTTTTCGCAGTCCTTTCGCTTAATTAACATATAAATTTGTTTGTAAAAGTTTAAAACTGAAAAATAAAATTCAAAGGAGCCGCATACGTTAATATCATTACGAGTTAAATAGTAAATATTACTTTAACATAGCATACTTTTACAAAAAAGTATCAATATGTTCGTGTTACTACGCTTTGGTTGCAGTATTCAATTTTGAAGTCGATGGTATTAATCATGGACTAGATAAACCATATCTCACATCAGTAAATTTATTAAACTTATATATTTCTGTAAAAGAAAAAAAATGATAATAGTGAGTAATTGTACTTATATTGGGAGTATCATTTGTCATTAAAACGTAGAAACTAGTCCTATGGTACATACCAAGCACTCGGGCGACAATTTTGAAATGATTAAGAGGTATCTTAGTCCTTTGTATAAACGCTATTTTTGCAAAGAAGACGGCTTTGTGATTTTATAACTAAGAATATTAATAACGGTTGCCAAAATGGGATTACACTACACTATAGTTTATTTAATTCTTCAAACTTTAACGTTTTCTGCTCAGTGTTGCGAACTTATTTTGTAGTTTTGGTATGCATTAATAAGAAATAAAAGTCACTGTCACTTTTTTTTGAACTGTTTTTTTTTTCATTAAGATGAATTAAGATTTCTTATTCTTCGAGCTACTTATGTGACATGTTAAATATGTTACAAAAGATGCACATTTTATTACACGTTTAGTGCTCATTTTTAAGCTTGATTATGTATGGTAAGTTTATTTACTAGATATCGCTATTTTATGACATTTTCAAAATGGCATATTGCAAGGAGGAATGCACATTTCACTGGTGTGATGTAATTCAGTGGTGTAATTCAGTATTATGAAAAAATATTTTAATCGAAGGTTTCGTATATTTTGACGTAAAACCATGTTACGTATTCAAAAATAGATGTTTGTTCTTAAAAAACTAAAGTTAATTTCATTTTAACTGACTGCAGTGCCGTCTATAGCGAAATCTTGCAACTCACTTTGGGGAAAAGAAAATTCGTATAAAATATACAAACTGTAATGTAATAAAGATTTCACAATGGCTAGAAAATAGAGTTTCGCATTTACATATTTCCAGATATTGTCAAATCGTATCTTTAACATATTTTCCGATCTAATTATACACATATATTTTTAATATATCTAAGAAATAATAAATGAGTTCTGTAAATATTAACATTTCAGTTAATAAATATTAGTACATTTTTAACATGTAGTTTTAAATTTATATGAAAAGTTCAACTAAGTTATTTAATTTCCCTTTGAGGGCAGCAACCAAACCCATTTTATCACTTGTCTTTGTGTTATCGCTACTAATATTCCTTTGGTCTCATAATACAGTAATAATTGTTATTAATACGGGTATAATAGTAATTTTACAACACAAACTGTCGGCCTATAGAATATGATGGTCACTAGATTAGAAACCCAGTACATCTGTGGTTGAAATGTGGTTTCTTTTAATCTATACAATAGCAATATTAAAACATATTTTAATTGTGCAATGGTTATTGGTAGTTATGTTATTTTTATTCAAGTCGATACTCTAGTCATTCTTACCACTTGCAATTGGAAAAATTATACTGATAATTTCCATACTTCAAAAAGGAATGTTAATTTTTGTAATGCAATGTTTGTTATTCCTGCAATTGCGAAATCCAGATTTTTGAGCATAAACAGAAATAATTAAGTCAAGAATTAGTTTAATCTTTGGAATTAGGTAAATAATAGAATAGTATGTTTACTAAGGTAACACCCATAAATTATGCATACCATAGCTTTATTTAATTTTAAAAGTAAATTTATAGAAATGTACAGGCTGTCCCAAATTCGAGGGCAAGCATGGGGATCTCGCTTATTATAAGAGATAGGATACAGGTTTAAATTCGGAACTTTTGCTAAATTCGATGCCGAGTAATAATCTGAAAAGAAATTTGAGCTAACTCGAATGGCTTTGGTTTTATGCTCAAAAAACAAAAAATTTCGATTTTCGTTTTTCGCCACCTTATTATTAGGAATTTTCAAAATTCGATTAAACATTATTAAGGCACCTTTTTACGCACAATACTAATACGGTATTAAAAATATTATGTGACGTTTCGTTTATTTTTTCTTATGGGGTTAAGATATATTTTTATGTCGTTGGATGGAGAATGTTATGCTGATTTTAGCAATATATAACACTTTATGGTTTGATCGACTGCGAACTAAAATAATGAGAAAAATACGAAGAACAAGATTCCGCCTTCTTAGATCCGGCAAGGAATAATTACAGTAGTTCTACTTATTTAATTTGTTAAACTTGTTAGAACATCCAAAAAAATATAAAAACATTTAAACAATTTTTAAAAAAACATTAACAAACAACTCAAACAAGTATGTCAATGTAACACGGTCATAATAGCGACAACGGAAATTTATCGATAGGTAACAACAAAATAATTACACAGACAAACAAACAAAAATTATTATAATAAATGTTCGAACAAGTTTCCTCCTTTTTGAATACAGTAACGAATTCTTTTTCTACAATTGTTTACGCTTCTTTGAATGGTTCGCCTGGGAATTTGACGAAGTTCATTAACAACCCTATTCTGGAGTTCTTATATATTTTGCGATGACGTCTTATAAATCATATTTTTTAAATAGCCCCAGAGGAAGTAATCTAAAGGGGTTAAATCTGGACTTCTTGCTGGCCACCTAAGTGGTAGCCTATTTCCCATCCATTTATCAGGAAATTCGCCGTTAAGATATTCACTTATTATCGCAGCATTATGAGGAGGAGCTCCGTCCATTTGCCACCAGAGAGTCCATCTTTCGTTTAGCGGAACATCATCCAAAAGGTCTGATATTTCGTGTGTTAGAAATGCGAGGTAGCGTTGAGACGTTAGGATACCTTCGTAAATAATTGGCCCAAGGAGCCTATCCTTCCAGATTCCAACCCACACATTAAAGGACCGGTGGCCTTGTCCTCGCATTTGCCTGTTAATTCGTGGATTTTCAACGGACCAGTAGTGCTCGTTATTACGATTAAGCATTACATTAGTTGGAAAAATTGCACTCATCCGTCCAAATTATTTGATTGAGAAAGTTGCGATTTTCCAGCGTTTTGGTATTAAGTTGGTTACAAATATCCAACCGTCTCATATCGTCCCCAGGCCGAAGAGTTTGACTAACGTGTAACTTAAATGGTTTATAACGGTGTTGCTTTAACACTCGCCAAACTGTCGTTTTGGACTTCAATAGTTTGCTCTATTTCTCTGGTAGATGTTGAAGGATTTTCTTGAACCTAAGATGGATAACATAAATCATAACTCTCCAAAAAAATGTCTGCTGAAATTAGCAGTGAAGTGAGTGGAAATTCTTATAATTAGTATAATACTAACAAATAGTACCTGATGTAATATTTCTTCTTCGGCATCTCTGTCTAGTCTGCTACCATATGCACTTCGAGGTTTCTGAAAACATCCAAATTCTCAAATTTTGGTCTAATTTTAAAAATATCTCTGATTTGATTGCTGCCTCTCCTGATATTCCTCTAAATATCTTTGTTCTGCTCTGACACTATTTCTATTGCAGATATAAAATATCCTTGTCATGTCTCGTTTTTCTGAATTTGAAAACATTCTAACGAAACTTGCAAATTTTAAAGCACTAACACGAAGGATCTTGCAGTTATTACCCTTTTTACAATTAGAAAATGACATGACAAAAGTCAACTCCTGAGTTTTGTTTGATTCATGGGTATCGTGATAATGTAATATTTAGTTTTTAATTGTTTTAGTTCGCAGTTGATCAAACCATGAAGTGTTATATATTGCTAAAATCAGCATAACATTCTCCATCCAACGCCATAAAAATATGTCTTAACACCGATAAGAAAAAATAAACCTGATGATGGTTCAGAATAAACAAAACGTCGCATAATATATTTAATACCGTATTAGTATTGTGCGTAAAAAAAATGCCTTAATAATGTTTAATCGAATTTTGAAAATTCCTAATAATAAGGTAGCCAAACGCGAAAAACAAAAATCGAAATTTTAGTTTTTATTGCATTAAACCAAATCCATTCGAGTTAGCTCAAATTTCTTTTCAGATTATTACTCGGCATCGAATTTAGCAAAAGTGCCGAATTTAAACCTATATCCTATTTCGTATAATAAGCGAGATCCCCATGCTTGCCCTCCAATTTGGGACAGCCTGTATATTGCTTTTACATAATTCATAAAATACTTATTTCTACCAATTTTTTACCTTTATTCACAATATGTATACATCCATAGTTACGAGATCTGTAGTTATATATATATATATATATATATATATATATATATATATATATATATATATATATATATATATATATATAATATATATATATATATAGATGTATTTTTTTAAGTACAGGATCTAGGTTATGAGCAGATAATTCGTTAAATACGCAAAATGATCTTCGATTTAATCATAGTTAAGATCACAAATCAACATTGACATTTACTTTGCCGTTATTGAAATACGGGGCAAAATAACAAAATGGAAAATTGGCTGTAGGAGCGTTATTTACAAAATATTTAAAATTCTGAAAATACAATATTAAGGCAACGTTTTGAGTGCTTTTAGGTAACGTTTGCAAAAAAAATTTAGTCATTAGTTTGCTTGTTATCTACACTAACTTTTGTTTTTCTTATGGGAACTATTTTGTATTTTTACACCATTGTAAAGAGCTAAAAATTTTGGTTTCAAAGATAAATGCATGTATATAATTAAAAATTTATAAACAACTTCAAAAATAAATATTTTAATTATTAAAAATTAAACAATATTTGTTATAAAGTCGCTATGTTGGAGGTGTGTTACAAGATCAACAAAAATTTATAAAGAGCAAGTTAGATAATAATTGAAAAAATGTTCCAAATTAAGATTAATATCAAAATTAAATTCTAAAGATTGAATTTAAATTTAGCACATTTATAACAATATTAGTTTAAACTAAAGAAAAAATTAATGAACCAAAACTATTAACAAATAAATTTAGATTTAAAAACTATTACTAATTACAACTGTGTATTACTATTTACACAAAAATGTTGGTTTCAAAAATGTATGCATGTGTAATTAAAAATTTATAAATAACTTCAAAAACAATATTTTAATTATAAAGAGTAATGCGTTGACATATCGAGTTAGCCGTGTAAAACAAGTGAAAATCGCCTCAACAATTCCATAACTGTCATTGGGGTGAAAATTTGTTTCTTCTCGTTCTGAGCAAATAAAATGGCATATCGTTTTGATAATAACGATAAAGTTGATATGCTAGAAGTGTATTTTAAGGGCATTAGAGCAAGAGATTTATATTCTGAAAGGTATCCTGAAAGAAGGCGACCATATCTTATGACGTTTAGGCTCTTGGAAACCAATTTATGAATTTACGGGTCATTTCAAAAATTAAAAATGTATGTCCTCATCATTGTCGCCAAGAAGTTATTAATGCTATTGAAACGAATCAATCATTATCGACAAGAGAAATAGGAGAAATAACAAACCTATCTCATTCAAGTATTTTGGAAAATACTTTGTAAAAATAAATATCGTTCTTATAAAATATATTTAGTGCATAGTTTACATGAAGGAGGCGCTGATAGAAGAACGGAATTTAGTTTATTGCTTATCCACGAATATGAAAATAATCCTACGATTTTAAAACAAATATGGAGTGAAGAATGGAATTTCACAAATAAAGGTATTTTTAATAGAAATATTCATCGATATTGGTCAACAGAAAATCAAAGACGGTTTATGGAGGTGGGACATCATGTTCGACTTAGTTTGAATGTTTGGTACGGAATATTTAATAGTAGGATAATGGGACCTTTCATATATGAAGGTCATTTAAAGTCCGACAGATTTGCACCTTTTACAAATCGACTAAATCAACTTAATTCAATTTATTTTCAGATGGGGCCCTGCACACAATGCCGCAATAGTTCAAAATTATTGAAATCGAAAATTTTGCGACAGATAGATAGGAACAAATGAACCTATATTTTTCCGGCTAGGTCTCCGGATCTAACTCCACTAGATTTTTACTTTTGGGGTTACGTGTTTATTCCGAAAATATTAACAGGGTTGAGCAGTTAAGAGAAAGGATTATCACTGCTTTTAAAAATGTCCCAACAGTTCATTTTCGACGTTCTTCAGAAATTTTCTCAAATCTGAACATTTACTGTGAATTGTGATATGCAAATAGTTCCAAAGCTGAAAATTCGTTTTAATTAATAATATTTTTTAAATCTAAATTTATTTGTTAATTGTTTTTAGTTCATAAATTCTTTTCTTTAGTGAACAGTGTGTCCCGGAACAACCCCTACAAAATGAAAGGGTCATTCTAAAGAGAAAAATATAAAGAAAAGTTCCTGTAAACTTAGGTCTGGAAATGATTCTTAAGGGAGCTACCACTCTTTAAAGATGGTGTCACGCAACATGTTTTTACTTAATTACTCTCGAACTACTTTAGATTCACCTTTCAAATTTGGCATACTATTTACCAATGATAGTTACTGTTTTTAGTGATCATGTACAGGGTCGGACTAGGGGCCCTATACATTTTTTATCTGAACTTCTTTCGCTTAAATTCGATTATCAATTTTCTGTGAGAATATGGTTCTCTGATAGCTTCCACGTGAAAAGGTACTCTTGCTAACATCTCTAAAATCAACCGTTTTCAAGAAAAAAACGTCCTATGTTTTTTAATAAAACTTTTTATTTGGTATTTTGTATTGTATACATTATTTTTAAGCTTTATTCATTTTAATTTATATCTATCAGTTATTAGTTCTAATTTATTATTAATCTAAAAAATAACGAATAACGAATAACAAATTAAACTAAACTTAATATTAAATTACAATAAATGATCCACATGATGACCGTTGGTTGCAAGGCATAGTGAAATTCTTTTATTTAAAGAACGTCTGATACGTTTGTGAATATTCCGTATCTGCCGAAACTCATTGCAAGCATTTTGAACTCGCAACCATAGTTGTTCACGCGGTTGTATTGGTACAGAGTACGCCCTAGATTTTAGAAATCCCATACACAAAAATCGCACAGATTTAAGTCCGGCGATCTAGCTGGCCATTAAACTGGACCGCCTCTACCAACCCATTGGTTTTCGAACGTCTCATTCAGAAATTGACGCACATTTCCATTAAAATGAGCCGGGCACCCATCTTGCATATACCACATGCATTGCCGAATATTTAAAGGAACCTCCTCTAGTGACGTGGGTAAAATATTCTCAAGGAAATTTAAATAATCTTCAGGTCCAATTAGGTTGTTATCAACAATTCCAATCCACATATTAATGCTTAACCTATGCTGACGTTTCATTTGTTTCCCAACATGAGGGCTATCTGCAACTTATGAATAGTTATTTTTTTTTCAAAGGCCAGCTGGATCGCCGGACTTAAATCCGTACGATTTTTGTGTATGGGGTTTTCTCAAATCTAGAGTGTACTATGTACCAATACAAAGGCGTGAACAACTTTGGTTGCCAGGTCAAAATGCTTGAAATGAGTTCCGGCAGATACGTAATATTTACAAACGGACCAGATGTTCTCTAAATAAAAGAATTTCACTATACCTTGCAACCAACGGTCATCATGTGGAGCATTTATTGTAATTTAATACTAAGTTTAGTTTAGTTACTTCGTTATTTTTTAGATTAATAATAAATTAGAATTAATAAATGAATAAATTAAAATGAATAAAGTTTAAAAAAATATGTATACAACACAAAATTCCAAAAAAAAGTTGTATTAAAAAACATAAGACGTTTTTTTCTTGAAAACGGTTGCTTATAGAGATGTTTAACAAAAATAACTTTTTCACTACGAGAGAATCATATTCTCACAGAAAACTGATAGTCGAATGCAAGCGAAAGAAGTTAGGGTAAAAAAATGTATAGGGCCCCTCCCCTAGTCCGACCCTGTGAGTGATATTCACTTGTCTCTATCACTAAGAATAGTAATTGTCATTGGTAAATAGTACGCCAAATTTGAAAGGTGAATCTAAAGTAGTTCCAGAGTAATTAATCAACAACCAGTTTCGTGACGTCATCTTTAAAGAGTGGTAGCCCTTAACAATCATTTCCGAACCCAAGTTTACAGGAACTTTTTTTTATATTTTTCTCTAAAGAATCACCCATTTCATTTTGTAGGGGACATACACAGATGGTAGCAGTTGATATAATTTTAAACTTGTACTGTTATGCCACAAGATTGTAGACATAATATCATAAACATAGTGTCATGAATTATTTTGCACCTTAGAGGGTAAAATACACTTATTCAGTTTAGATGTTTCGTATTTCATCAATTTGTTATGACACTTTAAACAATTGTTAAAGAGTTACCTCTACTGCGGACGATAATTACAAAATTGTTGTAGAAAGTCTAGATTTACATAGACAGATAGACAATATAGTTATAGTTATATAGTTATAGACAATATAGATATAATGATACACCGTTAAAAAGACCCAAAAAATTTTAATTATGTAATTTAAGTATAGTAAAGGTGAAAGTTTACATTTTCATATTACAACACTGTCGTTTAAACTCAACCCTCCTTTTGAAAAAACTTAAATTTAAAAGTAACCAAATGGCGAAACTGATTTTTTTGGTTATAGGTTATTTATTACTAGTTCGGTTTTAACGCTAAACTAAACCATTCAGATTGCCTTGCTTAAAGGTTTCTCCGTTTGGGAACTTTATGTATTAAAAATGATGAAAGTTTAGTACGTATAGTAGCTTTACTTTTACTTAACATCTCAAAACAATCAAGAGCTTTCGTATGAGTTGCGTTGAATGCAGTCCTTACACTGTAAGTCTTTTTATGGAACAAATTATATAGATTCTCGAAAATGTTAAGTGTGCTACCACTGCCAAGAAGCTTCCTAAAGCAATAAATATGTGAAATGCTACAGAAAAATATATACTAAAAGCATTAGAAAGTTCAAGTAAAAAAATGAGTGATCACAGCGGTAAAAAACACAAAAATAATTAATTAAAATCTACATCTGAAACACTTATTGTTTGTATTAATCATCTAAAGACATACATTTTTTTCTATTGCAGAAATCTGATGTCAGGACAAAATTGTCTTAAGGTATATAAAGTTGATTTAGATTGAACCAAAGAGTGTACCGGGTGGACCAATAAGCCGATCCTCCGGCTATATCTCAGGAACTGTTTATCGTACAGTTTTGGGAAAAACATTCCTTAGTAAAAACGGTCAAGGGAAATCGCTGGAAATAACTTTCAAGTTTCTAGCTTTACCGCTAGAGGGCATAATCTTTATAGAAAAATTTAAAAACAATTTTTTTTATAAAATTTGTCCAATCGTAGTAGGTATTGATTAAGTAAATTAGAATGATGCATAATATCTGCACAAATTTAGTGGGAATGTTTGTATGAATAAACGCCTATAACGTTGGTTCGGATCAACCTATTTTAATGAAATTTTCAAATAAAAAAACTCCCTATGGAGTTATGTAGGTAATTATAGATGTATATTTGCAAGCTTGTCAGTTGGTAACAATGCCTGCTTAATTTTTAAACGTTTTCAAATTTCATTTATAATGAAATATGAAATCAAATTATTTATCGAACACGTGCAACTTACAAACCCACGGGACTAACGTCCCTCGAGCAATCCGTTGCCCTCGGTAATTAACACCCTCATAACTTCCTTAATATATAAATAACTATTGTAAAACAGTGGCATTTATGTGCCTATTACCAGACCAAGGTCGTATTTGAAATACATAGAAGATACCAATATTACAACCACCATATGTTAAATATGTAGGGGCGGTAACGAAAACATAGAGTACATAATCAGCAGCTGCCAGACACTAGTCTCTAGGGAATCTACAAACACAGAAATGTGCGCAAGACATTATAGATAGAACTTACTTTAAATCAGAGATTTACTGAACAAGAGCACCTTACTATAAGTATACCCTACAATCAGTAATTGAAAGCGAAATAGTAAATTGTACTGGGCAGAAATTTTTTAACTGACATTTCAGCCATCTTGCTTATTGAAAGTCGATGATTGCGACATAGTATTTACTGTGTGTAATTTAATTTAATTTAATTTAGTTTAGTTTGGTTTACTTTAGTTTAGTTTAGTTTAGTTTAGTTTAGTTAGTTTAGTTCAGTTCAGTTCAGTTCGGTTCGGTTCGGTTCGGTTCTGTTCTGTTCTGTTCGCTTCGGTTCGGTTCAGCACATTCAGTTCAGTTCAGTTCAGTCCAGCCCAGTTCAGTTCACTTCAGTTCAGTTCAGTTTAGTTCAGTTCAGTTCAGTTTAATGTAATGTAATGTAATGTAATGCAATGTAATGTAATTTAATTTCGTTTAGTTTAGTTTGGTTTGGTTTGGTTTGGTTTGGTTTGGTTTTGTTTGGTTTGGTTTGGTTTGGTCTGGTTTGGTTTGGTTTTGGTTTGGTTCGGTTCAGTTCGATTCGGTTCGGTTCGGTTCAGCTCAGTTCAATTTAATTTAGTTTAATACCCAATCACCGTTTAATTCTAAGGCATTATTCTATTAAGGTTTTGAACTAGTAAATCTCCCTAATTACTGAACTTGAAATCAATGTTTAAAAAGTCTAGTCGATTGCAAGTTAATGAATCTGGTGCTATTTTTGGTTCCAAGATTGTGAAACATAGTGGTATGAGAAATATGACAAACAAAAAGCTTAGTCCACGATATTACTTAATCCCAGGATCAAATGAAATGTCTGATTTGACTAGAAATTAACAATTAGCAGCTGAATTTACGATTAGTGAATGTGAATTTTAAGATTTAGGGTTAAAATTCACGGTTGTAACTGTAAATTCACACCAACTGTGAATTGATCTTAGAAACATAAGACTGCAGTTACAATCGTGCAGCAATATGCAATAGACAATATGCAATATGAAATACGCAACTCACTGCTCAACAACGCAATGCGTAATATGTAATACGCAACACGCAATGCACATTGTTAAATTCGAAATGCGTAATGTTATATGAGTAATACGGAATACACATTCCGCAAACTGTAATACACAAAGCACAAATAGAAATAAACAGTGGACGATGCGTAATACACAGTGATTCATTAAGGGTGGCGATTTGGAGAAAAAATTCTTATAACAGAATCGACTTTTAAAGAATAATTAAAAATGTTTCTGAGTTCATAGTTTTCCGTTAGGTGCCGCAATCTATCACTTACAAAATACAATTGCATTTTTTACAAAATATTCCCTGATTCAGGTTGGTAAAAAATATCAATTTTAGAAAGTACTGTCATTCTACAATTGTTGTTGAGTCATTTTTCTTTATCATCTATTCTGATGTGTTGGGGAAGTGTTCTTTCGTTGACATGAAAAGATTGTAACTCCCATATGCCTGACTAGATTTTCACAAACGTAGACTCCACGCAAAGAGAATTAAAGGCAGATTACAGAAACAAATAACAACACTGTTCATTTTTTAATAGGCAGCTAGAGGGCGGTATGTAACACCTAGATCTATTTATGATTGTTTCTGGGAAATTTCAAATAAAATATAACTCTAACCAGCTTACAAAAAGGTAAATAAGATGTCTTATTGACCTGTCAAAACTGCGAACTAATATCTCTTGTTATTCCAAAGATATTGCCATTTTTTGATAAGTGTTGATGATTGTTGGCTAAACTTGTTTTGAGAATAAAATAACAAGTAAAGACGCATCACAAAAATATATATTAACATAAATAATGAAACAAAACTAAGGGAGCTACTCATAACAGAAATTTACAAAACGCACCTACGACCCAATTATTTTAAATACAAAATATTATTTGTTTCTGGAATCTACCTTTAATTCTCTTGGCATGGAGTCTACGTTTGTAAAAATCTATTCAGGCAAATGGAAGTTACAGTCTTTTTATGTCAACAAAAGAATACTTTCCCCACCATTTCAGAATAGGTTATACAGAAAAATTACTTCAACAAAAGTTGTAGAATAAAGACAGTAGTTTCCAAAATTGATATTTTTTACCAACCTAAATTAGAAAATATTTAAAAAAAATACAATTATATTTTGTAAGTGATTGATTGCGTCACCTAACCGAACACATTTTTAATCATTCTTTTTGGGCTGATTCTGTTATAAAAACTTTTTTCCCCAAATTCTAGAACATACGGTTTCCGAGATACGGTCGGTCGCCGCCTAATAATGAATCGCCCAGTACAAGGCATAAAGTAATGAGTATTATTCAATCGTATACAAAATACTATTCATACATATATCAAATCTTAAACTGTAGCTTCCAAAAGGATTCATATTCACTAACTGTATGTTAAAACTGTAAAATTATGGAAATAAATATATAATAAACTTCATGGTGGTAGAAAAACTTACATACAATAGTATGTAATAGTAGCGTCTGGTGTGGAACAGACGACCTTATAACCGACAAAGTGGAAATTTAAAAAAATGAGATAATTTTAATATTAATTTTTTTTATAATTATGCAATTCCTTTTTTAATTACGTTTAATTAAAATAGGAAACACTGTAAAAACAAGTACAATAATCTATGCAGATGCACTTTTAAAACTTTATGTGACGTTAATGGACATATGGCAGCTAACTTTAAAAAAGTTCCAAAGCCGCCCGGTTCTGTAAAATAACGATAATACAATTTAAGCATTTTCAATCCTATTTAATTAATTTTTAGACTTCGTTTGCTTTATATTAGGAAACATTATAATGAAAAGTTATGTAATTCAAATTTTCTTTAAACAATATGTCTACATATTTTCTTATAAAATCAATCGTTATTCAGATATTGAGAAAGCTTCAACTAACACTGAAATTCTCCCTTTTTGCCCCTAAATTACGCGTCGTATCAAAAAATTGCATAGAACATAATGAATCGATATATTTAAGGTTTACATGTTGGTATTTTTATATCTTAGACATATACAGCTGTTTGAGAAGTATTTAATAAACAACAAACACTGCTGCTAATAAACCACCCTCTCCCCGCTGAATTTCTCCCAAAAGCTAACCAGATTTAGACGAAACGAAAACAGACTTGAACACGACATTTTAAATAGGCACATGTACACGCGGACGCACACTCATACGCACACGCGGACGCTCACGCACACGCACACGCTCACACACGCTGATCATGGGAAAACTTTGAAAAACGTAAAATGAGCTAATAAGTCGAAAAAGTGGGTTGGATAACCTTCTTTACTCATTCTGAATGCTATTGTTATAAGTAGTACTATATGCAGTATTTTTACATTTCCTGCAAATTGGCGTATTTTGGCAAAAACAATAAATCGGTAGCTATGGGTATAATTATAGACGAATCCGATGGGTTCAGTGAGGACGAACTTCGTATACAGCGAAAGAAACGTCTCTGCGTTATCTGAAACAAAAAGTAGATGGAATGGTGATGTTTTATTGATAATTAGTAAATAAAATTAACGAACAGAATTGAAAGAGAACCTCAAATATGAATTACGGAATAACTTCTATTAAGACCTCGATAAGACTATGCCAACCGGTTGCGAGTGATACGAATTTTAAACTAAACTTCAGTAGTATACAGGGTGGGTGTCTACTGCGTGGACGGAGGATTGCTTCTTAACCATTAGAGATATCAAAACCAATTTTGGTGTGGTAATACAAGATCATTGGACCTACATTCCAAAAATATTTAGGTGTATACAGCGTGAAATATGCCAACCCAAACCTGTTTTTTTAATGGAACACCCTGTATATTTTCGCAATTTGGATTCACTGTTATATTTAGAATAAAAGTATGGAAATTTGTATCTGTATCTCTAACCGTTCTGCAGATATCGTCAATTGAGTACCAAAATAGAGTTAACTTTGGAACCACAATGCGAGCGTTGTCACCATGATTTTTTAAATCTGTTTATACCACCGACTATTAGTAATAGTCTACTAACAAATAAACTGGGAAATTTTTCGTAAACATGTAAAACTATACAGAATGATTAACTTACGCGAAATGTAATTTTTCTCAATTTTTCCAAATGCTACAACCTGTATATTTTTTCACATTTCGATTCTCCATGAAATGCGGATACTAATTGATAATAGGTTTCATAGCCATAAGACGGACCCTTCTTGAGATATTGACGCTTTTACGTAAAAATCTAAAATACAAATTTACTATGACAATAGAACTCAACAAAACAAATCAGGTAGGCTAGCCGCTCGTAATGAAGAGGAACAATTGCATCTATTGTTTTGACGTTTGCACAATCATTAAAATATTGTTCCATTAGTTTGTGTGTTTTTGGATTGTTGTTTTGTCAATTTTTATATAAAATGAATTTTTACAAAGCAGAAATGCTCGATATGATCTTTACTTACGGCGAAGCTCAAAGAAACGCTTTGCTGGCTACCCGTTTGTACTGTGAACGATACCCAGAGAGAAGACAGCCGCGGAAAGAATCGTTTATGAATGTAGCTGAAAGGTTTATAAATTCTGTTAGTGTGTGTTATCCCAAGCCCGCAAAAACAAGCCCAAATGAAGAAATTGAGTTTCAGTTTTGGCATCTCTTATGGAAAATCCACAAATTAGTACCAGAGAGCTAAGTAGACACCTATAATACAGTTCGCAGCTTTATTAAAAAACAAATTGCATCCTTAACATATCGAGCAACATCAAGCTTTAAGTGAAATAGATTTTCAAAGTCATGAATCTTTCTGCCAATGGGTAACTACTAAAGTAAATGAACCCAATTTTGCTAATAACATTATATTTACGGATGAGGCAACTTTTCACAAGAATGTCAGTATTAAGACACATAACTATCACCACTATTCAGATACTAATTCACACATCTTAAGGGTTGTTAATCACCAGCATTGTGGGTCAGTTAACGTGTGGGGTGGTATAATCAATTTTAATGTGGTTGGTCATTTTTTGTTTGATGGGAGTCTTACTGGAGGTTTTTGGAAAATGATTTACCCGAGAATTTTGGAAAAATATCGAGATAGATAATATTCGCATGATGTGGTTTCAACTGGATCGCGCCCTCCACACTATGCAATCAACGTTAGGTAATATTTCGATAGAAATTATTCGATGAGGTGGATGGGACGAGGTGGTGTGCAAAACTGGCCAGCCAGATCACCGGATTGTACGTCCCTAGATTTCTTCCTTTGGGGCTACGTTAAAGAAAAAGTTTACCAACATCCTCCCACCACATGCGAAGATATGAAAAATAGAATTAAAGCTGCGTTTCAATCAGTTTCGCCTATAATGTTGTTGAGAGTGAACCTTTTGTTTGCCGAGGGAATTGTAAAGTTTAGCTAGGCCTGGTCAGCATGTTCAACATTTGATTTGAATTTATGGTTTTATTCGTTTATGTTTACTTGTTCAACTTATTTTTAGGTGTAGAGAATTATTTTATTGCTTAGTTATTAATTAAGTTTTCATATCAGTTAAAGAATGTATTTGCCATTCGTATTTTCTTATTTGCTCTAGATTTTGTTTTATTTGTTCTTCTGTATATCAATATTTTCAAATAAAGCGTCAATATCTCAAGAAGGGTCCGTTTTATGGCTATGAAAGCTATTATCAATTGGTATTTACTTTTCACAGGGAATCGAAATGTGCAAAAATATACAGGGTGTTGCATTTGAAAAAATTGTGTGTCGGATTCCCAGCATACATATATACATTACGTATATATGCATGGTGGGATTAAGCATGGCTGTGCTCAGGATATGATCGGAAGTAACGGAGTTAAGGTTTGGAAGGGCAAAATACTACCCCAACATTCGTCTAAGTATCCGAACAGTGTGCATATACACAGTGATCATGTCGCTACATTTATGAGGAAACCCCCCGAAAATCCCATATTAAAGCCTACTTATTAAATTAATGGAATATTATAAATCGATTTGGAATATTAATAATTCAGGAAATTAGTGGAGATATTAATGAATTAATGCGTTAGTGATTATATTCATCAATGTTATTTTAAATTTCGCATACAGATGTTTAGAAATACAAATAAGCGTTGAAATATTGTAAAGAATACAGGTTTATGTACAATGAATTAAACTTTAAATACCTAAGTCAAAGAAAGTATAGACATAATAGTAACAATTCCAAGTTAAGAGTGTAGTTATTGTAGTTTTTACCACAATAAAAAATCTTTCCAGTTGGCCTTGGCACGCTACCTTTACACTTTACTGAATACGATATTGAGTGCATCCCTTCCCCATGCAAATATTTTCAAGTGGCATCGACGAAGTGGGATGTAGGTTGCCTATACGTATGCTGGGACATTATTTGTGACCAAAATAGTACATATCTTTGTTTATTAGGTAATAATTTAATATGTTGATAATATTAAAATTAAGAAGTTGTGACTTTTGTAATTTTGTTTATATAGTTTTACTCTACATCCCTTGTTCGTTCCGAAGTTTGTGCAAATACACATAAAAACTTCGTTTTAGCTAAAACTGTACGTTACACCACTGCGTCATTTTTATTAGGTATTTGATACTTAAATTTTAATTTTAATTATGTTTAACTCATCTTTATACACGTTTATTTATCAATTTCTACATCCAAACTTGCTTAATCACTGCTATTTCTTTCAATTCTACCTTAAAATTGGTATTTAGTAACTACATATACGGCATCTAGCGTCAAAGGTAATTTGTTTTTGATAATGAAAAACCGCTGAACTTATTCTTTTACCCCTGACTGAAATATTTCTCTTCCTTTAATTAATTAAACGTAACCAATTACGTTTGGGATTGTTGATTTAAGGCAAAATAATGCAGAATTAAAAATTCTTTTTTCCCGAGATAAATTTAGAAAAAGGAACTAATTTCTCGTACACGTGGTGATTATGTTTCTTCCATTATACATCAATTCTATACCAGCTTCTATGCAAGTTGCTATAGGAACTGGTGAGAACTTTATAATTTTACTTGCACCTAAAACCTAACTTCTGTATATTTAGATAGTGCCATGTGTAACTTCGACCTCAACTTACTTGTTTTTTTAACTACTTTTTTAATTATTTAAATTATTTTACTATTTTTTGTGTAAATTTTATCCGTGGTAACGTGTCCATAACCTACTCAATATTTCAATTAATTTTATAAATGTTGCAAATTTATTTGAATTTCAGTTACTAGACGCATTGGCTTGGGGTGTACTTAAAAATTGAAATTTACTTGTCTTACATCCACACTCATTTTTATTGTATAAACTTATTATTTACTGGGAACTTAATCTACTGTCTGATTTATATGCTTCTTTGTGTATGTTCAATGAATTTTTGTACTTTTGCCGTTTTTCTGTTTTTAGGGTTTTATTTCAGAAACTTCATGGCGCCCTACTATTTACATTGTTCGTACTAGTCTAATGCAAATAACAGTCATTATGGCCACGCATCCAATTTTTCTCAATTCTTTGCAAGTTGATAGGTTATACTTTCTACATTATACTGAGTGAAAGCGTACCGTATTCCACTGCTCTGCTTAATTGATAAAACCCCGTAAAAAGTATATTATTTGGGAGCCTCTGTGCTTTTCATAACTTATATTTTACTATTCTGATTTGTTGGGGTCTTACTGGCATAGTATATTTGTTATGTTTGGACATAATATATAGCTTGGGAATTTTACTTACAATTTTTAATATATATAATGAATAATATATGAATATAATCCACTTTAGAAATAACTTTCTTGACTGAAGTAAGAACTATCTTCATACTAACAATATTAATAGTATGGCCGTACATATTAAACGCATCTTTTTAAAACAATAGAACAGACACTCAGATGATAAAATTGAAAATAAAATGCCTTAAGGAATACAAAATAAGCAAGAAAAAAACGTAGAAATTTATTATGCTAGAAAGTTATATTCCTGAAAAAAAAACGATAAAAGAAGAATAAAAATTTAACTATCATATAAAAATTTAAGAACTGTAAAAAGTATTCTCACATTTGTGTTTACAAACTCAATTTACATTTTAATAAAATAAAAGTTTACAATTATGTAAATGAATATTACAATACATCATTTTTCACTTAAACACAGGATGATATACTGATATAAATTCAATTTGAAGTGATCGAATATAATACTCATTACGAGTGCGCACTCAACATACTGGCTTTGTGAAATTAAACAGGAATTTACGAATAATCAATATCGAAAATGAATAACAAACAGAAAATTGTTCTACAAATTTTATACCCTCTCATAATTCTGTTCATAACATGACATAAATTTTATCTGAAAAAGTACGTTGTATTAATCAGTGGTTTTTATAGTGTTGTTTTAAGGTTTTTGTCATACAATTACTATAGGTGGCTTTATGCCATTCATTAAATCGATCTTAATTATTAACTATTCAATTAATAATGTACTAGTTGTGTACTAGATATTTTTCCTTTGTAACAAATACACATTATACTCATTACTTATATACACCCAAGTAAAGCAAATTCCTACATATTACTATTTACCACCTTACTAACTTACACAGCTCTATTAGTTTTATAACAAGGCAACGCCGCAGTATATAGACTCTGATGTAAATCTCAATCCCAAACAGTTAAATATTTGAAAGCAAAGTGAATAATTTACATTAATAAATGGTGTGTAAGGTGTATTTGATTGCAGATACATTTTAGCCAAACTGAATATAAGATTAACTAGACCGCACTATTATTTTGCACTAAAATATTTCTTGACACATACTTTCTATTTCAGTCATTTGCATTTTATCATGATATTGTGCAACACTAATGAGGCAATAACAATTTTTGATAACAGCAACATCGTACTTATTGACAACCATTAAAAGTAGCAAAAAATTACCATTTTTTCAATAGAAGAGCATACAGATCAAACACAAAATGTTCAAGACTACATTTCCACATAGCTTTGCACGTTAGTTTCATTTATTAGCAACACTACATACACAAGACTACAAAAACGGATAATAATAAAATTTGGGATGAACTTGTCACATTACGCAATGTGGAAATAATTAGTACATTTGTAATGTATCTAACTTACATCACATAAAGAAATATATAAGATATGATATTTTTAATAAGATAATAATAAATATTAATAGAAGGTAGCAAGGCTGCGAGCTCAGTCTAACGATAGCGTATCGTAGAGAAGTTGATGGTTTTTGAGTGTTGATAACCGGTATACCCGGTTAATGATTAGGTTAGTCAGGGAGCTTAAATCAAATTGTAGTAAGAGTGATAATGAGAGTAAGCAAGACTTAAATGCCACAAGCTTTTAAAGAAAAAGGTAACTTATTATTTCTTGAGAGAGCCCAGGGAGAAGAAACAGCACTAGTAAATAAACAACGGTTCGCTCAGTAATCGTAATTTATTTAACACTTCCAATCAATCGACCAGATATGTTTAACGTTAAGTTTTCCCTAAAAGAACTAGACCAGCTATATTATTGATTATTATATTTACTATACTAATAAAATTTAAATATTTAGTTTCGCATACATACAGAGCATGCAATTTATCACAAACAGATTGCTAATAGTAGATTAATTTTAGTATATTACTATTATCGTTTCCCCGATGAAACTATTACATTTTGGATGTAAACACATATACCAGTATTTATACTGACGAGGGCAAGTCCCGATATTTTACTTTCAACAAAATAAGATTTAAGAGTGGATTAATTATTAGAATGAAGTAATGTCCCTCTCTGGTTCGTTGAAAGATCTTTCAAAGTGTCCACTTGAAATGGAAGATTCAGTAACATTTCAATTTAAAAATTTTCCAATACAACTTGCCTTTGTGTTACAAAATAATAATCCCTACAATAAGCAAAACTTCATTTACATATATTATTGGAAAAGCCTGCCCGACTCACATTTGACCCTAGTATGAATTTACATGTAAGTACCCCAAGTATATAACCTAAACACTCTTATCAACTGGTTAAAATTGTACTTAAACCGATAAGAAAGAATTAAAAAACCAACAGAATCCCGCACTAAAGTGTGACGTAATAACATATTTTAACAAACCTGTATGACACAATAATTTATTTTATGCTACTGCGCAAACGGTAACATTTTAGATAATAACTCCCTAAAACATAAAGTGGGAGATAATATAGCGCATAGGGTGTTTTCGGTTATAAATACCCTAAATTAGATTATTATATTCACACCATGTAATAGCTAACGGTTTTATCAAATTGTATCAGTAACCCAGTAGTACGGTAGTTATGAAGGATGCACAAATACTGATAATTATTCCTACAAAGAAACTGTAGAAGACAGCTTCATCAATAAATGTAAACGGTTCATTATAATGTTCGGTGGTATTATTAATTTAATCTACGCCAGTGTCATTATGCCACATTTATCATCTTGATTTGGGTGTCATGATGGCCTTCATAATAGCACCCAGTGCCATTACGAACTCATAGTTACACGCAAATTTTAAAATAAAAAACAGACAAAAAGAAAGTTAGTTACTACGTTTACTTATGAATCACTCATATTAATAATTTTTGCTGCTGAATTGAAGGTAAAGCACAAAATTGAACGCAAATAATAACGTTGTCAAAGTAAAAATTGCAACGATCAACAAGCGCGGTTACTATAACATCGACTAATATGGGCACTTAATAATTTTGAATTTTTATTTACAAAAACGTTTCTGCTATTGTAAACAAATCGAATCTATGCAAAGAAAATCTATTTGGACTGTGTAAATAAACCACTCGGCTGACTCCTCGTGGTTTAACCCTTAACTGCTGACATGGAGTCTATCAGACTCCGCCCACTGTACTTTGATCTGTAACTCCCACTCAAATGCATTCACAAGTGCCTGGCTCTCAGTACCTTCTTAACTTTCAGTCTAGTTTCACGCCTTAAAAAGACATTATTGTAAATTTTTCGGTTTCCGAGATATAGTCGTTAAGGAGTCTGTGAGACTCCATGTCAGTGTGTGTGTAATATAATTTAATATATGATCATGGCTAGTTCTTCACGATCCGTGAATATTTTAGATCAAAATTTCGAGGAAATTTGTAATCAATGGTATAACGAGGCGAATAGTGACACATGTGACACTGAGAACGAAGACGAGAGTGTTTATACTCAGTGAACATGACTCTTGTAGTGAGCAAGAACTAAATTCTGAAGAGGACGAAAACCTGAAATGATTGCTTGGTACAATCTTACAAAGGGTGGAGTAGATTCGATGGATGAGAAATGTGCAAAAGATAGTTGTAGTCGTCGAACAAAAAGCCAATATGCCTGCAATGCTCTAGAAAATGTTGTCTACAATGCTGCAACTATGATAAATAGGTCAATATGGTTACTCAACTTTATATACTGCACGAATTTTATTTTATAATGCTAGAACTATATTTTTGTTTTTTTGAATTAGTTTCAACTTTGTTTATTACATATTTGTACAACAGAAACTAATTTCAGATACATTTTTGCTTAGTTTTAATTGTATAAGAAATACCTTTTTTTAAATGTTTTATTGTAGATACCTTCCGTTTTTGCTTAAATGATTCAAAAAAATTATATTATTTGAATTTTTGTTGTAAACATGTTTCTTCTTAAGCAATAAACTTTGTTGTTTTTATATGTGAAATCTTAATTTTTATAATATGAAAATGTAAACTTTCACCATTAACACTCATAATAAAATACTTATCTTTTTTGGGATTTTTTAATGGTGTACTTTAAATTATACAATCTAAACGTTTCGATAACACTTACAGTTATCTTCGTCAGTAGTAATGTTTCTTAAAAATTGTTAAAGATGTAGTAAACAATTTTGTCAAATTTGAAAAATTCAAACATAAACATAAGCCTGCTATTAATATAACAGTTTGAGAAACGTATAAGCCAACTATAAAATTGTAGTAAAGAATTTAATTTTAATTTTATCTATCACGTGAGTTACGTAAGTTAATAACCTCGGGCAACTTATAATCCTTCGGGAATAACGTCTCTCGGGATTGCAATCTGTTGACCTCGGTAATTAACATCCTCATAACTCCCTTGATACATAAATAACTATAAGTAACATGCATTCATTTTTGGATTTTTTTAAATAGTTTCTCTTTGTTAAATTCTTTTCACATTAGTTTCTATGTTTGTAATACTAACTCAATTATTATTTCTTAGTTGGTAAATACTACATGCTACATGTTTTTATTATAATTTTCTAATCTGGTAGCTTAACTATTACAATTTGTCCAACTACAGGATTTGGTCAAAACAATAATTACGAGATATAAGTGACTGGCAGACCATTAAAACATGAAGGAAGAACTTAACACACTAAATTCAGCGTTATTATAAACTGGATTCATAAAAACATATCCAAAAGGCGGACATATCGAAAAAGTAAAAGTAAGAAGAAAAAAGGTAGAAAACCAAAATCAAGCTAGAAGGTCAAGGCATATACGAGATTACATGTGAAACGTACATAGGTCAAACAAATAGACGAATCAGTCCTAGGCTGGAAAAACATCGATTAGCAGTAAGGAAAACAATCACAACTTCACCTATAACACAACATACTCAATCTACATAACACATTATCAACTTTGACGAGACCAGAAAGATAGCATCAGCAGAACATCTAAGAAGAGAATAATAACACACCATACACTGCTTATGAAATCCACAGAAAAACCGGTGAAATGGAAAAAAGAAAGTAAGGCAGAGAAAGTGAAAGTCTTCGAAGGTGCATTTGACAAGGAACGCACAGCAGACATCAATTCACGCGAAACAGAACAAGATTATTAGTGACCTGAAGATGGCAAATGAGAGTTTGCCGAAACGTCACGGAATCAATGAAATTTCTTACAATAATCTTATCAACACATGAATCTGGAAAAGATGAAAATAACACACACACACACACACGCACACGCACACGCACACGCACACGCACACGCACACGCACACGCACACGCACACGCACACGCACACGCACACGCACACGCACACGCACACGCACACGCACACGCGACCGCACCCGCACGCGCACGCGTACTGGCACGCGCCGCGCGCGCTTGCACACGCGCGCGCTCACACACACACGCACACACACACACACACACACACGCACACGCACACATAAGAAGGCCATCTGTAAAATTATTGTGCAACTGATCGTTCTGAATAAGTAGTTCACCCAAAGTCAACACCTGTACAGAGTTGAAGCGCTGTGTATTATGGCAAAACAGCATACGTCCATTATGTTTCTGCTGGAAACAACATGTGTCTAGGAGTTAACGTGTTTTTTTCAGAAAACAACTGGTATCACAGTATAACCTGTGGAAATATCTCTTTCAGGTGTCATTCGGTTTAACTATTGTTTTGAAACCATAAATTGTGAAATACTGTGTATAACTAACTGTAAAAACCGCGTAATCGTGTTCAGGCCAATTGGCCAACAAGGATAGAAATCTATAAAAGTACGTGAAGCAAAACTAAAAGGAATGAAGCACATAAATCATAAAAACTAGCTACAAGTGTAACATGTGTATTTTTTAGCTTTTTAGATGCAAGTTATTGAAATGTTGTGATAAAATAACATCAGAGATTACGGGACACATAAGTAGTTTTAATAACTTGGCTTCCAAAGATGCACAGCGTTCTCCTATCTGGATTAATCCCTTTGAGGCAAATTACGAAACGGAACAAAGGCAGAAGATTTCCGAAGAAATGCAGAAACTTCAATCACCATCCTATCTATTTAAATTTCGTTTCGAAGGAAAAAAATAATAGTTTACAAAACAGTAATCAACAATCTACATGGTATTACAATTATCGAAAATCACATCAACAGTTTACAACCCCGTCAGTAATACTACACAAGACAAGACAAGATCGTATGTATTTGTTAGATTATCTAAGTGTTAAAGGCATGCAGAAAACGGTTATGGCAGATATTTTGGAATATTCCCTATAAAACATACTGGAAAATTCTTAAATATACATTTAATAAAAAATTTGGATATTCGAGATCTGACACATGTGCTGAATGTGACTATCCAAAATAAACTGAACGCTAGACATACACTGTGTCCCAAATTCACTTCTCTATAAAGGGATCTCGGCTTCTGTTATACTTACGACAAAGGTTAAATGGGGAAAGTTTTAGAGGAAGCTTAGAGCATTCGATATCCGGTTTCAGATTTACGATCGGTCAATTGGTTTTGAAAATATCGGCGAAAAACCGAAAATGGCGGATTTCGTTTTTCGCCAGTAAATCCGGAATGGTTATTTTGACAGCTGTCACAATGTGAGATTATTCGGATACTTTTTTAAGACGAATAAGATGGCGTGTATGACATGTCACAATCGTCTTTTGTTATCCCACAATCTGCCTTTCATTTTTCTTATTGCGCCATATTTGATATTTCGCAATATTTCCAGTTTAGTGATGTCTCACAACTGCATAAAAGATTAGAGTTTCATCGAAATATCACACTTTCTAAAGTTAGGTCTTATTTATTATTAGTAGGCCATGATTTATTTGTCGCAAAATAACATTAATAAATAATGTATAAAATTCTTTGAATTTTCAATAAAACATGAAATTAAATAACGACCTCTCAACAAGACAAGTGTATTTCCATTAACACTATTTCTAAATGTATCCAAAACTCTCTGGCTCAGGATTTCTATAGTCGCAGGAGGATCAAACTCGTACACCTCATTATTTGTGTGACCCCAGACGTAGAAATCCAAGGGCGAAAGGTCAGGAGATCTAGGCGGCGAAGATATTGGACCATTTAATGCAATAATTCTTTCATCAAACTGCTCCCTTAAGAAGTTCCGGACTTGAATGGTGTTGTGTACCGGACATCCATCCTGTTGAAACCAGGTTCTTCTGAACTCATCTTCGGTGAGAGTAGCTCGTAAAGCCGGCACAACCTGGTTTCGCAAAAGCTCTAGGTACCTCTGTGCGTTTAAGTTATAGTCAAACAAAAATGGTCCTATAAGTCGATTTCCTGCAATGATTAATAATTTATAATACATAGGTGCCCAATTAAAATAGGTAAGTTAGATTAAATTACCAATAATCCCACACCAAACGTTACTTCCAAATCTGGTCTGTAGACGTCTCTCTGCCACTTCGTGAGGGTTTTCTACAGCCCAATGATGAATGTTGTGCTTATTAAAAATTCCACAATTCGTAAACCTACTCTCATCAGACCACAAGACATGATTAACATAATCGGGATTTCATTACACATTCTAGTATACCACTCGCAGAAGCGCATTCGTCTTGGAAAATCAGTTTCATTAAGTCCTTGAACTATTGTGGGTTTGTATGGATAGTAGTTATTCTTTTTTAACACTCTTTGTACCGTTGATTTTGACACAAATTTCCCGTTCTACCGTTCTTACCGATGCACTGGGGTTTTCGTTGACAGCTTGTAGAATGTTTCTGTCACGATTTTCATTATCAATATTGTATCCGCTTTTAGGTTGTTCGAAGGCCCCATAGTTAATTAAATTAATTACAATTTTTCTGAAGTGGGTTTTATGAGGCTGCCGTCGTTCGGGGTACATCTCCAAATACCTCGCTGAGGTAATCTCGGCGTTTCTGTTTGACTGCAAGTAAAGCGCTAACATGTCAAACTTTTCTTCATTTGAATAGGGAACAGGCTTTTACAATTTGTGTGTCACGTTTATATTTTAATGACAGAAAAGCGTACTACTTATGAAAACATTGCTTTGAATTATTTAACGTCAAAGTCAGAGCCACCTTATATGAAAAAAATGAAACCCAATTTTACTGACAAATAAATCATGTCCTACTAATAATAATAAATAAGACCTAACTCTAATCTTGTATGCACTTGTGAGACATCACTAAACTGGATATATTGCGCTCTTTCAAAAAATCCAATATGGCGGCAATAAGAAAAATGAAAGTTGAGGCAGATTGTGGGGTAACAAAAGACGATTGTGACATGTCATACACGCCATCTTATTCGTCTTACATTGTGACAGCTGTCAAATTAACCATTTCGGATTTACTGGCGAAAAACGAAATCCGCCATTTTCGGATTTTCGCCGATATTTTCAAAACCAATTGAGCGATCGTAAATCTGAAACCAGATATCGAATGCTCTAAGCTTCCTCTAAAACTTTCCCAATTTAACCTTTGCCGTAAGTATAACAGAAGCCGAGATCCCTTTATAGAGAAGCGAATTTGGGACACATTGTATAACAGGAGCAGAAAAGGGTAGGAAAACTGAGGAATTTAGAGCCATAAACAAAAATATTGAAGCATTACATTCGCTCCCTCTTATCCCAAGAAATCCTGTATTTTCTTCCGGAGATTATGGTATTATGTATTCAGAATACATGACCTTGCTACAAAACAGTCTAGTATGTATATGTACCATGCAGGTGAAGCCAAAAAAGGTTTTAACGAAGTCACATCAATGCTCTTAAATTATTTCAATAATGGAGACCTGTCTAGCCGAAATTTAATATTACTTAGCTATGTCTGCCCGGGTCAGAACAAAAATTTTAACATGCTGCATTTTTTGTACAAGTTCGTAGTTTCGGACGACTAGTACAAGCTTATCCACGCAGGTCAAAGTTCATACTCGTCACATGTCAAGTGTCCAAAAAGTCTGGAACCGGCTTAATAACTTTTTTCAGGCAAAAAATTAACTCCATTTTGGAAAATAAATATCGCTATTCTACACATTTCCTTTTCTTACTATACAAGATCCTTTTATAATATTTCATGGGCCCTACAAAAGGGACTTAGGGCGCTTAAAAAAGGCAAAGACGTATTCTAACGTAGAATTTCCCGCTGAATCAAAATTGAAATAAAAAAGTATGGTTCCCTTTTGAAGTTAGGCCCTACATGGCCATCTTAGAGCCATAGGGTCCAAAATCTGATATTACCATTCAACTCCTTAAGAAATGTATTTCAAATATTCATCTTTATTTGGTCTGAAAAAATTTATTAAGCCGCTTCCACACCCTGTATAATATTAAAGCAGCTAAAGAACCTTATTTTCAAAAAAATACGAAACCGCTTATTAAGCTAAAGGAAGTTTGACTCATCAACATTGAAAACCAATCTCTACTTGTTTTTGTAAAAGATGGAGATCTAGCATTGTACACAATAAGCTGCGCATTTCTTACGCAACATAGCTTATCCGTGAAAAAACAGCTAATGGCGAATTATTTTACGAAAATATGTTTTTGGTGTATGTTAATATCGGCACCGTCAGCGCACAGGTAGAAGCAAGCAACGAGAATAACAGAACTGGGTGTGAACTTTAAATACTTATGTTTCATATAATAAAAACAATTGCATAAGAGCTTTTCTATCGAAAATCATACATGTCCATCTGTTTTTTTTTACCTTTTTGTTAATAAAATACATAAATTGTCCATAAACCTTGTTTTCCAGTATTATCTCACCATTTATTTTGCACATTGGTAAACATTTTAAACCGAATTTTATCGGCCGTTATGCTAAGGAGATACGTCGAAATCAACGGTATCTAGAATACTAATCCCACAATATAAACATTGACATAATAGAAATACACTTTAATAGTGTACTAAAGTTATAAACGAATTGAAATTTGGAGGTTCGCAGTCAACCCGGTCAGTAACCGTCTGTTTACTTTAAAACCCTCAAAATACAAATACATTCGTTTCGAGCGTACCGTAGATGTATACATATAAACATATCACAGGGCTTAAGCTCATGATATAAGATAAAGAAGTTAAATAGTTCACGTCCAATATGAGACTGATTATTTTGTTCGTATGTGCAAACGTCATCATCTACTTGTACATCTTTCCTTTATTTCTGTTTTTGTGGACTTGACAGTTCCTCTATGATATTTCTTTTTTATGACGTATACACATACAACCTAAAGCTTTTTCACACCAACCCTAATTATCGTTACCTTTGCAAAATAATTGAGTGCGTTAATTACCAAACCCTTTCCTTTGCGGCAAAAATTTCTCCTCATTTGGTTTCACCTGAGACCGGTTCCATTATGAATATAAATAATTATCCTAAAGGAATACGCAATTATAAGAGTTGTGAAAAGAAATATTGATTAAGCCGTTATACATAACGATACAATATATACAAAATAAACATCAAAGGCAGCAGTGACTTCTAAGAGTACAAAAGCGCACTTACATTTATGAGTTTAAACTTTAATTAATGTGCGATACAATACGTTTTTATTCCACTATGTACACATTTTATTCAACGTTTATAAAATACATGAATATTTGTTAAGCTTTAATATTTCTCTTACACTTCGTATCAGGAATATTAATCATTACGTAAAGCAAAAGAATAAAAGAATTGACTTTATTACTACATTTTTCTCTTTTTTACAAAATTTTATTTCAGTAAATACTAATTATTGTAAAGTAGACACATTGTTGCTCCGACTTTTATTGCTACCAATCGAATTTAACGGTTATGTTAACATTAAATAGATAAATGGTTCGCTAATATTTGCACAGTATCAATAAGGTCAAAGTTGAATGGATTCATTGCAGACATTTAATTGACTGAAGAGCAAAGGTATATTGTGCTATTAATTCGTTAATTTCCATATTCCCATTTTCTATGTTTGTTAATACAAAACACAATACTGTTATTAGAATCTAAATATTCCATTTGAATTATTATTATACAATACAGACAGTGCCGTTAATATAATTATTAACATAGTTAATTTTCTATGGAAGTATGCACTGTGTCCACAGATTGAGTTCATTATAGGTGTAAATTACCAAAAATTTTATAATTTCAAAACGATTTTTTCAGATTCAGCCCTGCTGCATTGGAAATGAATTTTCATTACATTTTTAATTTTTTAAATTCAAAGCCGCCTTGGTGGAGCAAAAACTATTTCCTTTGCAGGTAAAGCACCTTTTTTTGTGTATCATACAGCAAAGTTTTATTAAGAAAAGCTGTTCTGAATCGAACAATAATAATAATTGCAAAATTTGACAATAATCGGCACAATTTCATGAAACCCTTATTGTTATTTATTAAGATCATCAATTATATCTAGGAATCTATGTATACAACATTTCAAACAATACATTGTCATTTGTTTACAAACAATACTGATTGTCATTGTTGTGCAATGTAGTAGCGGGTTTTTGTTCTTCTTCTTATTTAAATTATTTATTATTGTAATTATCTAATCAATGACATTTCGATATTTGTGATGTAACAGTAACCTCTATTTGTAATCAATAACAAAAATAATTGAACAAAAAGGAAACGTACATTAAATAGTAAAAAGAACAACTATTCGATGTAGCCTCCAGCAAATTCAAAACACCTCTCCACTCTAATTCGAAATTCTTTGTATACATTTCTTACCGTGTCCGGGGTGATTTCATTTACGGCATTAACTATTGCTTGTTTAAGATATTCAATATTGTCTTTCATATCTGTTTGGTACACTTTCTGTTTTAGGTAGCCCCACAGAAAAAAATCGAAAATTGTGAAGTTGGGAGAACCGGGCGGAAAGAATATCGGTCCATATCCATCGTTCTAGAAAATATTCATCCAACCATCCTCTTATTAGCGAAGTCGAATGTATCGGACAGCATCATGCTGAAAATACATTTTACGCCTTTGCTCCAATTCTGGTAATAGAAGTTGTCTAGCAAATCCAAATATACTTCCTGATTTAATGACTTATCCAGAAAATACGGTTCAATTTTTCTGTCTGGTAAAACAGCACACCAAACATTTACCGTTTTAAAAAATTGGCCTTTACGTTGAATCCTGAACTGAGGATTTTCACTAGTTCAATATATATATAGCTTTGGGATGAAATAACTCCATTTGTCTTAAAGGTTGCGAAAAATAAAATATTATAGTGAAAAAAACGGTTATCCATAATTTTTCACCAATGTTTGTACAAAAATCAAACCTGATGTCACAATCACAAGATTTTAAGGTGTGAATAAATTTTGGTTTAAAGGGAATAGTTTTGTTTTCTTTGAATATATTCTTTAAGTGGCTTTTGCTAAAATCAACCTCCGCTGCCCTTCTTCGTAAACACAATCTGGGATTTTCGAATAATGAATACATAGTTAAAGCAGTAGCTGCATCGTCGTCTTCACGTATGCGTTTTCGATTGCTTTTTATCTCCAAACGATCCTGTCTGATCGAATTTCTTTATTACTTTTTTTATTACATTAAGCGTAATGTGTACATATGGATATTTTTCATTGAATAGTTGAATTGCATACCTTTTCCAAGTTCAAGTTCAACAAAGTTTATTAGAATTTTTAAGTGCATAACATTATATAGTATTTACAATACATATTACAAGATATAATAAAATAATAAAATAAAACAAGTAATATTGTATTGTGTATTGTTGGTGGTTTGCTGCTCAGGATTCTTCATCCTCTTCAGCGCGTGGATTGCGTGGTCGTTGGGATTCGTGATTGTGTGGTATGCCTGTTGATATCATTGTGTTGAGATTTGTGGTATTTCCAAAAAAAAATCGTTGTAGTGATTGGTGATGCTGTTGGTGGTGTGGTTGTTGTGTGGACTGTCCTGTTGTCGCTCGGTTGTGGCTGACGCTGTTGGTGCTCTGAGTATCTGAAATAAATAGTAACATGTGTTAGTTGTGTGAATACATTATCGGTGTTAACAGAACAGAATTAATAAATTGTCGATACTGTATACTTAGCTAGGGCACCAGTCTTCGCTCCGCACAATTGTATGATTACCCGAAAAGGGCAGCCACCTCTGAACCGTGCGTGAGGATCACTCCCCACAGGTCCAGTTTGCGTCTGAACGAGCGCCGCTGCCACCTTACGAATGACAGGTAGGGCCTTCTCCATACCGAGACCTCCGAGGAGGCCCAATATTGCGTCGAACCCTTGGGCAGGTTGGGCAGGCGGGGTAACGACAGCGGCGGGAGCTGTTCTCGGTATTTCCGCCTTCTCAGCCTTGCCTGCTGTCGCTCGGGCGTAACTGACGCCGGTCCGGGTTGTAGAAGGCGCCACCGTCGGCGGTGTCCTCTTCGGTCGCTGTTGTACTTCCGACTTCTTCCGTTGTGGAGGCCGAGGGAATTTCGGGCAGCCTCTGTAGCTAGCGGGGTGGTCCCCACCACAGTTAACACGCTTAGCCCGGTCTGTACGTGGTTTCGTGCATTCACTGGAGTGGTAATCTCCGGCGCACTTTACACAGCGTGCTGCCGCCCTGCAGCAACGCTGTGCGTGACGGAAACCTTGACACCGGTGACACTGCCCAATGCCAGATTTCCGCCGCAAATCCTCTACAGTCACGCAGAGGCGGGCGACGTGCTTCATCTCCCGGATCTTCTTGTTGTCTTCCTCGGTCGGCAACTCTACCATCACGAGGGGGATCGGGCGTCCTTGCTGCTTCATCCTATAAACAGAAAGTGCATTAATGTTTTGCATTTTTAGCTCTGAGCTAACGTCAAACTCGGTTAGTTCTACGGGCACGCCATGTATCACCACCTTAGTCAATCGCTCGCTCTTTGCCTGATAAGTGTAGTACGGAGTACCACAATTATCCATATACCTCACAATCTGTCTCTGTCCTTGAGTGAGGCAGACTGAATCCGGATTCCCTCGCTGAAAGCCTTGGCTCTCGTGACGGCGATCCATTTCTCGGCAGAACGCGACCCAGTTCTCTTTCCGACGAAGGATTATTGGAGGCGCTTTCTCCCTGGTGTCCTCTTGTGTCGTCTGCTCCATTGCCGCAGGGCTGTCGTTGAAGGGTTCCAGGGCGTGGAATCCGTTGTCCGTGGGCGGCGGCATAGACGGGCGAACCTTCGGGGTCTTCTTCGGCTTCTTCTTTTGCAACACGAAGTCATCGGGGCTGGTAGATCCGGGGCGGGTCTCTTCTTCGGTGTTGTCGGTTGCGGCTGCGGCGGCGGAGGTGGCCGGCGTGTCTTCTAGGGGGGTGATGCCTTCCAACGGTGGCGGTCGCGTCTTCTTTTGCCACCTCCTCTTCTGTGCGGTGGCGGCAGGTGGCGCGTCTCTGCTCGCTCTCTCGAACGGTAGATCGAGCAGTGACGGTATCCGGAACTCCTGGGACGTCGTCGATGACAGCTCTACCCGAGCTGCCCGCTCCTCTAGGAACTGCTGGTAGCAGCGCCTGTTGTAGCCCGGATTCAATATCGTGAAAACAACGTTATCCTTTTTTTGAAATAGACTGGCTAGTCTGACATAAAGTTGACCTTTTCGGATCGACATCTCAACCTCGAATGTGCATACCTATAAGAAACATCCCCAATACCATAGCACTTTACAAGATAAATTCTTTCTTGAAGAATTATCATTGTAACAGAATGACACCTTGAAATAGGTATGTATTATTGAAAATTCAGTAAAAAATGATAATCAGTATTGTTTATAAACAAATGACAATGTATTGTTTGAACTGTTGTATGCGTAGATTCCTAGATCTAATCCATTATAATTGGCTTAATAAATAAAAATAACGGTTTCACGAAATTGTGCCGATTATTATCAAATTTTGCAGTTATTATTATTTTTGTCCGATTGATTTTCTTAATCAAATTTTGCTCTATGATAGACAAAAATGTACTTTACCTGCAAAGAAAATAGTTCTTGCTCCACCGCCGCTTTGAATTTAAAAAATTACAAATATGATGAAGATTCATTTCCAATGCAGCAGGGCTAAATCTGAAAAAATTTGAAATCTAAAAATTTTTTGGCCATTTACACCTATTATGAACTAAATCCGTGAAAACAGTGTATAAATAGTAAGTAGAAGGAAGGATTCTTATTGTTTATTTCTGGATAGTAATAATATAAGTAGTATAATTTGTCGGTTTCATGAGTGCTGAACAGGCAAAAATTTGGTATGTTTCGTACATCATAACCGCATTGTAATTTAAAATGACAGATTACTGGGGTCAAGTGACATAAGAGTATTGTAAATTTTTTACCAAAGTCCAAATTGCAACTTGTATGAATTGTACGTACTTTATTAAACTGAAGTTATACAACTAACGATCAAATTGAATATTACTTTCCTTAATAATGATTAATGGTTATTGTACAATTAGAACAACCAACAGGATAAAAAGACGGAACAAGTCTTTCTGCTGTCCCATTGCACTCGTTTTCTCTGCAAAAATTACAGTACAAGGTGTTGCATTTAATACGCTTACTAAGTCAACATAAGTTTCTGTCGCAACAATGAATTGACACTTATTCGTATGCAGTTCAGTAATGGGTGTAGCGTCTCTAATCACTGATGAGTCAATAAAATCGAGAGAATCGATTAACATCTAACAACTTTCTTTGCAACGGCAGCTATCTGCTCACATAATTCTTCCACAAAACATTCTGAAACGTAGAGCTTTTCCAACCACCTTGTAATGATCCTTAAAATCCTTCCAATAAATTTTTATATCCTAGCGAATAATTCCTATCAAAATTTATTTCCTATTACCTTCCGCAACTGTAATAGCATTGTTGAGAAAGGTTATCAGTTCCACACTCCACTCAAATTACCTATAAATACCAGACCGTTCGCATTACAACCCAGCTAGTAGCGTAGTGGTGACACGCATTCAGGAGGTAATGATTTCGATTTCCGTTACCGTCTACCTTGTATGAGGTTTTCTTCAGGGGGTTTTCCTCAAACACATGTACACATGTACATGTACCGTATATGCACACTATGTGCGGCTATTTAGACGATTGTTGGGGTAATACATTCCCCCTCAGAACCCTAACTCAGTTCCTTCCGATCCTATCCTGACCACACCCATCCTTAATCCCACCATGCATATATACGTAATGTATGTATGTGTGCTGCGAATCAATGATTGTGGCTGAACGGGTTTGAAAAGCTCAAGCAGTCCGCCCTCTCCCTTGGGGAGCGAATTAAATACGTGGCCTTTTCCTTTTCCATTACAACTTCACTTTTACTTTTACTTTTATTATCAAGCTGACCATTATTATTAACCTGACAAGCCTGGTCAGTATTACGCACTTCTTTTACTTTTCTAATAATATTCCTAATATTATTAGTACTTGAATCTTAAACATTTTTATTCTGAACTTCGCATCCACTTAAATTCAAAGTGCCTGATTATTCGTGTCTCTGCTCACCACACAAATCCAACCCCATTTCCCCGCAACCTCAATTATGACCATTCAAGCTTTAGTGTTTACATTTCCCTGAGGAGAGTACATAAAGATTGCCGTTATTTTGACCGTAGTTATGCCCCGGATTAATAATTACTTCTCAACTCAACCATCCCTTAACTCTACATAGACACAATCAGGTAATAGCAAAACACAACCATTGGTACGGTCTTCTTGGTGTTTACAGTGCCCCGATTAATTATCTGACCTTACAAAACGCTTCATTTAAAGAAGTAATTATTGTTTTGCATCAGCTGTCCGTTAACCTGCTTTTGACCCAATAATACTGTGCACATAATCTACACGAATAAACGAAATACTCTCGCACATAGTTCACTACACATCTTTTTTGTATTTTCAAACATGCATTTACAAAATAAATTACTAGGGGTATACTCCACATGGTTTTAATTTTTATAATTCTAGACTCCATCAATAGAGTCTAAACAATTAGTCGACCCGGAGGGATCCGATCAGTGGCGTTCAGTAAATTATCGTACACCACGACCAGAATAATTTTCATTTTAAGTTTTTTGTTTATTTATTAAACCAAGTAGCGTTAAGTTTACTTTTTTATTTCCTTTTTTGCAGAATTGTATTATTTTATACCGTTATGAGCCTGAATAAATTGCTCTTTTCATACCAGTAATATTTCCACCGATGTTAGCTAGAATAGCAAACTGCCAGTGAGCAGTGCAAATTCTACTTTCGGAAGTCGCAAGTACGTTGCAATACGTTTGGGAAATAAACAAAATAATATGAATTCCCGGCCTCTGAGTGCTACATTGGCCACTATTGTAAAAAACGAAAACTTACTATGTTCAGTTTGTTGTGGTCTCAAATCAGTGTACTTTTTTACAATATTCACATAATTAATCAATACATGTGGTATTATTGCGTCTCCGTCTCCTTTGACATCATTAATTGTCATGGTGTAAAAGTTTATAACAACATATACGTAAAAGTGTGTAGGTTTGAAATTACAGGCTGTTCAATAAGAACTTAAGATTTATTACAAAATCAATAAGTTAATATAAAATAATATTGTCAATTAGTGTTCTCTAAACTAAAGATTTAAGATGATTTCAGAGAAGGGAGTCCAATCTGTTAACCTAGGATGCCAGGCCTGTGGACCCGTTCGACCTGTTCATATATATGATTCCGAGCTTCTACTGTTAAAAGGCCCATACTTGGGTATCACGGAAATTCGTGATCGTAGCTTGCGAAAAATTAGCCTCGCCTGTAAAGAAGACCTGCGTTAAACAAAAGATTTTCTGTTGGTCTGTCTTACGTCCATTTCTGGGTGAAATCATGTACTGGTAGCGAGAGTTATTTCAATTGACTTCCGGACATGAAACGGTCTTTCTTCATAAGCAGTTTCCATTAGCCAAATCTCAGTACATAGCATTACGCACATTTAAGCATTGGAACTCATTTTGTTACTATGAGTTCGTTTTGAGTTATTTTTGTAAAAAATCTAAATTTTTATTAAATATCCAAAACTTGACAACTGCGCATTTCCCATGTATTATGAATCAGCCTATATTATCTATATTATAACCACATTTTGAAAAAATCAAATGTCTCCTCGTTTTACTTTGTTACCTGTTTAGGTTACACGTTTCAAGTAAAGATAGATGCTTGACAACCCATTGCCATCTAGGACGGCAACACTTACAGAACTTTCTTCTCAACAATTTTGTGTCAATTTTTTTTTAATCATTTTCATTAATAATTCCCACACAATCATTAATCTAATACCATTTTTCAAAATCTCAACACGATCTATAGTAATGCATGTAGAATCGTCTCCGAACTCGTGTTTTAAAGGCATCTTCGGCTCTTTGATAAAGTGATTTACGAAATCCGTATTAATTTTGCTTAAAAATAATGACTTTACATCAAACATGTGTTATGATAAACAAAGACTTTGTAATCCATGACAACGAACCGTCTTCTTAGCAACAAAGAGGTACATCAACTTTGATGTTGATGACGTCACCTTTTCATAATACATCTCTACAACTGAAATTATTGAACATATCTATTATTTTAAGGTCACCCAGTAAATACAGCTTGCCTAGGTATTTAAAAAACTGCTTTTGTTAGGATTATAACGTAAAGTCCTTCTTACACACTTTTACTTTTTGACCCTTATTTGGCTTCAAAAAGATTTTCTCATTAGTTTTTTTCTGCTTTGAACGTTTTCTTTACTTCCATGGCATTTCATAGTCATAAATAAATACTATTTGTACCTGAGTGTTTAATCTTCAGTATTTGCAGTTTATTTTCATTTTTATTGGATTTTTTCTTCAACCGAGAACTTCTGACGCGTCCCAGGACGTGCGTAGTTAAAAGCGTACACGGGTGTGGCAAACCCGGAATGTCCTACCTGGGGACACAAAAATCCCCCAATCCCAAGGCCATTTGTTCTACTATTTTCTAACACTGTATATGCAATAAATTGCACAGAATGCTCCGGTACATACGTCGAACAAACTTCTCAATTTCTGAAAGGTAGGATCTTTGGCCATAAGTCAGACATGCAGTATGAAAGGTTAGGATGTCAATTAGCAGCTCATTCTGTAGAGAATAATTGCCTTTTCGACTTTGACAATCTAAAAATCTTAGCCAAAGAAAGAAACCTCACAAAACACCTGTTCCTGGAAATGTGCCATATAAATAATAATTAAACATTCAATAAACAATTTAATTGACATTAGTGATATAAGTACAATATATAATTATTTACTAAGCATAGATATTAATACATAAGTTCAAAATTTCCATTCATTAGTTTTAGGGATACTTTTAAATTTCCCGCCACGAAACTTCGATTTAAGTTGGTACTTCTATCCTTTTCTAATTGATAATTTCTTCATCTCAACATGTTTGGTCACTTTCAAATTGGTAAAGAACGATTTCGTCGTGGTCTTCCAGTTTTTCTATTTCCAATTTTTAATAAATCTAACTTAAATTATTTTAGCATATCCTGTTAAGATTCATTCTGACATTTTACTCATATTTAATTCACATAGTCCGCGTTTATTCCATGATATATCTTAGCAAATACTCATCTTTCATTAATAGTGTAATTTAACACTTTTATAAAACTCTATGTATTCTGACCTCTGTATTATTTTAGATTCAGTCCCGCTGAAGAAATAAAATTATTTCGAAATGTCGACTATAATAATGGAATTTTAAATTATCAGTCCGTTTTAGACCCTATACTGAAATTTCTCCCTTGTATTATTGTATTTCAAACGAAGTGGGTCAAATTACTTCTTGTATATATATATATATATATATATATATATATATATATATATATATATATATATATTTTTTCTGATTTTCTGATGGGTTTATATACTGCTTGTTGTCCTGTTGATTTCTCCACTTTCACTTTCTCTTTTTCCTTTTGTTTTATCGCTTTCACTTTCGTTGTTTCTATTTTTGTGCTAAAGATGAAGTAGTTTGGTTCTTTATCTCCGCGTTTTTGTGTTGATCTCTCTTCACATTGATCCTTCACGTTATAGCAAACATTAGTGTAAGAACAATTGCTACTCAGGAAGGTATTCCAAAAAGCTTAGTTCATAAAATTTTACGAGAGCAACAGCTTTCTCCATATCACTATCAAAAGGTGCAAGCTCTTACTCCCGAAGATTCTTTGGTTCGTTTGAACCTGCGCAATACGGTTAGAAACAAAAATTTTTCTTAAGGTATTATTTTCACCGATGGAGCTGGATTTGGGCATTACAGATTAATTAAAGTTCATAATGAGCATTACTGGTCTGAATAAAATCCTCATTTAGTGATGGAACATGTTTTCCAAAATAAATTATCTGTGAATGCGTGGACTGTTATTGCCTAGTCTATTAGAAGATTTAGCTCTTCAACTGATACATGCGATGTACATGCTTCATGGTGGTGTACCATATTTTAGTGTAGAAGTTAGATAATTTTAAATGAAGCTTTTTCTGCGAGGTGGATAGGACGGATTTGTGCAGTAGGCTCGCAGATCACCTGACGTAAATCCAATGGATTTTTTCTTTTGAGACTTCCTAAAATCCCTTATGCATCAGACTCCGGTGCAGAACGTTGAAGATATTGAAATACAAAATTATTATTTTTGATGAAGTTAGACAAAAGGCAGAAATTTGTTCGTCAAAACTTCTTAAGAAAGACTAATCTATGCATTGAAATGATACGCTTTGATAAAGGCATTTATCCAGGTCACGCTTTGTAAATGTAATAATAAATTTAACACACCATTCTTGATGAAATTTTTAAAACGGTTCATTTTATCGTCATGCAACAAGGGAACCTTTTTTAAGGAATATTTCTTTCTCTTTAAACCAATACAAAGAAAATTAAAAAAAATGTTCAAATAAAAAGGGTGTGGATCAAAATGAATAGGTTAAGTGCAGAATAGGCCCTTTGGAATTGAAATATTTGCATCAAATTTGGTACAATAAGGTAATCAAATATTTAAAATGTGTATTCCAAATTTGAAGAGAACCGATCGAGTAACAAAATAAGACTTAATAAGTCAAATTATGAGGCCTTATTACTCCGTAATTTTTGAGTTTTCAAACAAACATTATAGAAACTTGTGGCATTAATTTATCAAGTAGAGTAACCCCTCGAAGTTTTTACCCATAATTTGCGGACACCCTGTATATTTGTGTTATTATGTACAATGTTATTCTTCAACAACTTTTTTTCATTAACTTAACGGAACATTGTCTGTCATATTTCATATACCAAGAGCAACGTTACAAAAAAATAGAATGAGTGCCAATAGGATCCCCGCTTTTTCCAGTCATGGCTATTCTGTTTCCACAAGACCTGGAAGTAAAAACACTAAGATATGCAGACGACACGTATGTGATATGGAATCATAGAAAAAAAAAACTCAAAATATTTTTGGATCACATAAGCGGTGTATATAATAAAATAAAATTTACGATGGAATTGGGGAACGATAAACAACTGCCGTTCCTACATGTTTTGGTTTACAAGAAAAAGAACGCACAGCTAGGACACACCGTCCACAGGAAAGCAACTCATACGGACAGATACCTCAACGCTGAATCTCATCACCATCCTTCACAGTTACAATCAGTGATAAAACTCTGACGACGAGATCAGAAAAACTACCAAACAGGTAGAACAGAAAAGATGAAATGGACAAACTGGAGAAGGCGTTTTTCAAAAGCAAACCTTAAAGCAGCTTCTAAACCGAGAAAATCAAATAGAAAATATATATATATATATATATATATATATATATATATATATATATATATATATATATATATATATATATATATATATATATATATATCAAAATTACGGATACTACTGCGTCCTTTGATCTGTTGCGTCCGTATACCGGATGCACCATTGTTTACCCTTCGTTTGAAAGTGTTTCTTACTTGAAAAGCCTATAACATTTTCTTAAGTAGGGCCTATAAAGGGCTATAGTTCTGTATAAGTTTATTTTAATACTGCTTCCTATTAAAATCTAAAAAATTCAATGAGGACGTAGGAAACGTTGTCACTATAGGACAGATTTGCAAACCATGCTATTTAATTATTAACGATATCAAAATTTTCTGTACTAAAGTTTTGTATTGGTCCAAATCGCACTGGCTTGTTCTTTCATTACTTAAAGTAGCAAGTTAGGATTCAGTTTCCAGTACATTTGTTTAAATGGCCGGCTTTAGTACTTGTACGGTATTTCTTGATCGTTATCCAGAACTCCCATAATTAATGCAACTATCCCAAGAACAAATTTGTATACATGGAATCAAACGTACGAGGGCGTATTTTTATGTTATCTACCTAGCCATGAAAAAAAGCACATAAGAGAACAAAAAAAAGTTATTTTTCTACATAACTCTCTTCAATACTAATACTTATTCCACCTTTTTTTCAATTGTCCCATACCCTGAGAAAAAAATTCCTGCGGTAACCCTGCAAAACATTCTTCAACAGCTTCTTTGAGTTTTTCATCAGAAGTAAAACGCTTGCCCCTGAGGTGGTTTTTAAATTTTTGAATAAGGAGAAGTCTGACGTAGCTAGGTCGGGGCTATAAGGTGGATGCCTTAACTTTATAAACCCACAGTAATTGATTATCTACCAAACTTTGATTTCCTTATGAACCCGACAATTGTCGTGCAGCAACAAGTTTTTTTGTGGATAATAATGCAAGCGTTTTTCCTCAGGAGCAGGTTTTTTTTTCATCATGTTTCCGTGTGCCTCTCCATTTACGGTTGATCCCCTCGACATATATTCAATAAGCAAGACTCCTTCAGCATCCTATAAAACAGTTGCATCAGTTTTTTTTCCAGAAAATTGTGTCTTTTTTGGTGGTGAACCCACTTCATGGATTCTTGTTTAGTAGAAGGGTCCCAGTGATGTACTCAAGTCTCATCCTCGGTGATAATTCGAGAAAAAAATTTTTGGTCCCTCTCCAACTCGGCCAAATTTTCTTTTCTGTACAGTTTTCTTCATACCCAATCGTCATGCAAAATTTTGAGGATACTTGTTTCGGATATACCGACTTCATTGGTAATGACACAGACCTTTGCACGCCGATCTTTCATTACCAAATTTTTCGCACAATGTCTTCAGCTCGAGCTTCAACAGATCTTCCGGACTTTGTGTCATCGTAGATTGATTCTCGACCCCATCGAAAGAGTTTAGACCAATACTGTACTTGAAAATAACCTTTTCATACACAGCAACCATTATTTTATGAATTGTTTTGGGACCGTTGCCTTCTTTTGTCAAAAACTTTATTACGCTGCGATGTTCAATCTTAGTTTCACTCATTTTATCGACAAATAGACTGTCTCAAATCTCTGTAAATGGCATAAACTGAACACAACTTAGCACGTGTACTTCTAACAGTAACAGAACTTTTTTAATAATTTGTTTCACATTGTCACTTCTTTGTTTCATGGCTAGGTAGATAACATAAAAATACGTCCTCGTACATTCGGGTTGATTTGTATTTTACTCGTAGTTCCTTTTTAAATCAATAATTGAGTACGTAATATTCATTCATAATTTCTCTGAACAGGAAATAATACCCTTTACTCTACACCCGAAATGTTATTAGGTAAAGAAACAATCGCAATTCTTTAATGTGTGGAATGAGTATCTTGCTAACCACATTGAATAATAAGAACAGAAGATGTTTCATATTACGTACCAGAAAAGAATAAAAAAAAATTATTTTTGTACAAGGCTGCGTGTTTGACGTAAATTTAGATATACCTACATTAGATTTGGACACGGGTTAAAGTGAAGATGATTGAGGTTAACGTTGCGTGATGACAAGTACCAACAAATTTGCGAACTCATTAGAGAGTCATATTTCTAGTAAAACGTTTAATGCTTCATTTACAGTAACCATCACTTCACTGTAATTTTAACTACCAAACGCACCTCAGAACGTTATTTATTCAAAATATATATTTCAATTATCAGAGTGACGGGTACATAATGAATTTATTGGATACGCTCATCCATTACCTCAAACGCATTAATAAACCTCTACTAACGCGAATCCTAACATAATTTAATTTTGCAATAACTTTCTGTTTTCATTTAATCTTAGACATTAAATTTTAAATTGAATCTCAACAATTCATTTTAATTTTTGATTCATTCTACAGTTACTTTATCTTTTGTCGGTTTTCCTTTTAATTAAAATGAATTCGAAATTATATAAATTGAAGAAAGAATTATTATCTCCCAATTTAATCTCCCTAAAGAAATCCCTTAAGAACTCGAGAAAGGTTATTTGCGTCGTAAGTCTAGGTATGTAATACTCGACCTCTTATTTTCCAACCTTAGTCTTATAGCACGTTATGTTTAAAACTTACAGCAAAATTAATTTGTATTCTGTCATTTGTAGTGGCGTTAGGTTGTAATAATATAGTTGCAAATTGAGATCAAAAATAAGTTATGAGAAATATAATTTTATAACGTACTATTTTGTATATTTGAGTGAAGCACGTAAAACATTCGCTCTACTACTGTTATGGGTAACATTCTCCTTGGGATTAGCGGTACAGTCGTTTTATATTATTTTTGTTGATAAATTTAACTAACCTTTAAAGTATCTGTAGTGTAGCATTTCTAATGGTATGTAGGTATTACGTTTTAATAACGAAAATATGACATCGTAAACTAATTTAACTTAAGCCTAAATCACGATGTTATATTATACTAACCTAACAATTATTTTCATTTACCAAGTGAATGCAAATCCAAACGTTGGTGTTACAACTATAAGGAACGAATGTATTAGTTAACCCTTAAATTCCGAGCTATTTAAATGATACGTAGATTCCGAATGGGGGTATATTGTGGACCCCATCCGTTTTTTATAAATAATAATAAGTGCAGTAGAATTAAACAAGTATTTATTTATTATTCATTATAATAACCAGCAAAATAAAGTATTTTTCTATCATTCATTACAATAATAAGCAACATATTTTTTTTTCTACTGACCTAATACAAATATTTATTTTTAAATCTAGGGTTTTTCAATGGTGCAGTTAGTGAGGCAAGATACTGCTTTGATTTCCTTTCTGTGCTCTTCGCAAATAAATTGTTTACATTTGCCACATCTAATCCTGGACTTCTTATCTTCATTTCTGGGACATATATGGCACCTACCTCGTTTTCGTTCCAAATTCTGTTTTGTGGGCAATGTTTTAGGGATGTCAATTTCGCAATTTTTCAAAGCTTCTAAAATGTGTTTTTTTTTGGTTTGGTTTTGCAGCTCGAATTTTCATGTTGGCATTCGTAAGTTGATCGCCTAGTTGCAACAAAAAAAATTTTCTGCTATACAGTTTGCGTTTCTGCCTATCGGGATTTTTCGAAATAAATAAAATAAAAGCATTTACGGCACAGATGTCTATAATATTCATAAAAACTCTGTAAGGCCAACGAGCTGTTCGTCGGGCACACGTATATTCACGAATCAGTTTGTCGGCATTGTCAACACCTCCTTTGTTTTTATTATAATCTTCAATCATAATTGGCTTTTTGTGTTCTTCTTGGGAAATCGAGTCATCAGAATGATGGCTGGATAGCACGTGTACCATTCGTCCTTTCTTGGGTACATAAGCTACCATTGTGACTGCATCACTAAATGCACATTTTGAAAACTTTTATGGCATTTCTGGTACTTTTAATTCGTAGGGTGTAACAGGTTTAGATTTTCGAACAGTGCCGAGTAATGTTAGATTCTTACTCAGTAAAAACTTGGCAAGTAGTACAAACGTGAAAAAATTATCAGTAGTCACACCGCGATCTGTGCCATAAATTGGTTCACACAAGTCTTTGACCACACGATACCCCTGATTGACCTATGTAAGTATGATGTTTCTACATCAGCAAGAGCCCATATCTTTATACCATACCGGGCTGGTTTTGATTTTATGTACTGCCTGAATGGGCACTTGCCTCGGAACGCGACAAGCTGCTCATCGACGGTGGTCTCTTCGTGAGGTTCAAATGACTTCCTGCAATTTTCAACAAAAAGGTCCCATACTTCCTTTACTGCAGCTAGCTTATCATTTGCTTTTCTTGCTCCTCTAGATATTTTGTCGTCGAATCTCAATTATCGCGAAATTTGCTGAAAACGGTCTCTAGACATGGCAGCGACAAAGAATGAACGTCTAATACTTTTATCAGTTGTCCACATCTCGTGAATACTTTCCTTTCTACATCGTAAAGCTCCAGATTCCACAAGATTCTGTCTTGGTGAATTTGGATGTGCACTAGTCCAGCTAGCAATATCTCGTTCCGCTTCTTCATTTGTATGAGTACAAATTAGTCCTTTTATGTCGTCGGTAATAAGTAAATCAAAATAGTCTTTTAGTGTTATAGCATTCTGCACATAATCTGTAGGACCAGGTTTCGCGGTAACTATGTTACGTTGGTAGCGCCGTGTTGCTGGCTTTGGTTTACTAAACCATTTCATTCCCGACTTGGCCACAAATTCTTCGCTACTTTCTGCTACATCACCTTCAAATTCACCTACTTCTGCATCGCTATCTTCTTCGACTTCTTCTTCCAATTCGTCTCCTGATTCAGATACATTTTCGTTTGGAACAAAATCCGTATATTCTTCATCTACGTCACTACACTCACTCAAATCGCTAGTGTCATCGATATTTTCAGCTAATCTCTGTAGCTCTGCACCTATTAAAACTCTGGATCTTCTTTTATAGCTCATTTTTCTTGAATTTTCAAAACCTTATCTGAAACAAAGAAAATTATGTTATAGTCACACTAATTCCGAAGGGGGGTACATCGTGGCCCACTCACATTTCTATTTCATACAAGTTTTCAGGCACATAATCCTGAATTCGTATTCAAGTAAATATAACCTCACACTATAATTGACACATACCCAGAAGCAGGGTGGCCAATAGTTTTTATAACAAAAAATATACCGTAAATATTGGACCTGGGATCCACAGTGTCCCCCCATTCGGAATTTAAGGGTTAAACGATAGTAAATCGTTCAAACCTGAATAAATATCGGGAATTGTTTTTGTCCCACAAAACCTGCGATATACAACAACGACTAATGTTCATTAGCTGTTGTAGGTAACATATCATTAAGGTGTGCGTCAACAATTGATCATGAGCAATTTATCGTTGAGCTGACCATTTTATAATGTATCTGTAAGAAAATAGTTATCGCCAACAATTATTTATTGTCCAGTAAATTAATTTATTCATAAATTGTGCGCCGATAGTAAAAGTGGCTTGGTTTATATACCAACTCTTTAATAAACTATAATTCTACGTTCAGAAACATGTGAATTGAAAGATTTTTCATACGAAGCTTAGCTTCTATTTAGACAATTTATTAAAAAATTTCGCAATGTACGTACCTATGTTTTATAATAGGAGGGCTATTTGTTTCAAGTTCCGTTAGATTGCCAAAGGATGCTCAGCATCCATGTTGACGTGGTGATGGCGCGGAAGTCTTTGGTAATCTATCTGTCATTACCTCCCAAGCGGGTCGGCCATTACTTGGCGTAATTTTGACGTGAGTGTTTAATTACTATCATTACAGCTCCCGCCAAATGCGACCATCGCTCTGTGATCCATTTTCTTCAAGCTGAAGGCAATATAGCGTTTGAAATTCATCGAAGATTGTGTGTTGTGTACGGGGAAGGCATTGTGGCTGCAGTGCTAAAGTGGTGAGGGTTTTTCGAGAAGGAAGCACTACTATCCCAGATTAAGGGGGCCAAAGGAGGAGGTTCGTAGCAACAAACGACATTGTCGAAAAAGTGAACACTGTGGCTCCAGGGCGCCACCGGTTCACAATTTTTGAACTGTCTAGTGAGTTTCCCGAAATTTATTGATCAGCATTTTATGAAAATGTTTCAGGATGACTCGGCTACCACAAATTTTGTGCACGATGGGTCTCCGCACAGCTTACAGATGTTCACGAAATGCAGCCAATGGATTCGGCACTAATGTCTTTTCAGCGCTACCATGTCGAAGGAGATGCGTTTTTGAGAATAATACCAATATTATGGCTGCTATGTTTTGGGACTATGGAGATCAATACGAAACAAATGGAGAGACATTTAGACATTAGGAATCTTGCTGTATAACAATGCACGCCTTTATTCGGCAAGAGTAACAAACCAACCGCTCAAGAATGTCGAATGGGAGTTGTTCAACCACTCACTCCAAGCGATTTCCATTAATTCACTAAGATGAAGTATGGTTGGGGACGCAGGGGTTCATAACTAACGAGGAACTGAAAACCAGTGTGACAGATTGTCAATATGATACGCGGAGGATATACAAAAGCCGGTGCCCCGTTACGACAAATCCTCAACGTCGGTAGCTACTACGTTGAGAAATAGTTCATGTATATATATATATATATATATATATATATATATTACATTAATTTAATCCTAACCGCATGTGTACAGGGTGTCTCAGCGAGACCGTTCATTAGAAGTTTATGGGGTTGTGGCCAAAGTAAAGTGATTGCGCTCTCTTCAATTAAAATATTTTAGATTTATAGCGCTTCCGGTTATACCGGAAGTAGTCATGTACTTTGTTATTTTCAGTGCAACATCCTATATATTTTTGAACTTTTGGAGGAGAACCATAATTTTGAATCTTTTTATTGAAACTACACCATGCCCATCTATTACAGTTTTAGAGATAGAAATTATTTTCCGAAATGTTGACATCTGGTTGACGTTTACAAAATGGACTGTAACTCCTATTTGGATTGAGTAAAAGTTAAAATTCACAATTAAGTTTGTAGTTTAAAGATGCCTTTATCGTATACATTTTTTAAAATAAAAATCTTTGCTTGAGAAAAATACCTAAATTTATACTTTTGAGCCAGAGTTAAAAATGTAAAAAAAATAATTTTTTTTAATGTAATACCCTATGTTTGTTAAGTAATCGAACTGCCAATAAGATTTGCTACAAAGTGATATGACGTGTTGTTATATCTAAATCAAACTATTCTAGAGTTATTTACAAAAATCGGAAAATTGTAATTCCTTAGCCATTATTTCGAGAATACTATGAGTGGTTGCTATGGATACGAGAAATAATTTTTCAAATGTTTTAATGTTTGTGATGTAGTATTTTATTTTATTTTATACGTGGAAAACGCGACAAGATTATTTCTAGAACTTGTACAATATTTGAGGAAAACTATCCAGTTAGCTCCGATGACAAAATCGACCAAAAGCTGTAGTTGATGATAAAGAGGTAAAGTTGGACATCTTGACTTATTTCGAGGCCAATTCCAACGCCTGAGTTCGTGCTGCCTTAGAAGATCTGGGAATCAATAGATATTCAATACAGAGGATTTTGAAGAAGTATCACTTTCATGACTACAAATTATCGTTAGTACAAAATCTTCATCCTCAACACCCCAAAGACAGAGTTAGCTTGTGTAAGCTTCGAAGTTAAGGGGATGATAATTTTTTGAGGGACGGATGAATCTAAGCTTTCACGTGAAGGGATTTTTAAGAGGCATAACAACCAGCCAATCCGCATGAGGTCAGGTTTAGTTTCAATGTCTTTTACCTTATGATGGATGACAAATTCCCAATTTATTACGGACTGTGGTAGTAAATTTTCTTGACAACCTGCCTTTGAAATTGAGAAGAGGTATCAATTGGAGGGAGCACCAGCCCATTGCACCCAGGAGGTATCCCAAGAACTCACCTTAATGTTCGAAGCAGGCTGATAAGGCGGTTAAGACCATGGATCTGGCCTGCAAGATCTCCTTTGGACTTCCACAAATCAAGTAAACCCAATTTATTAATAGATAAGTAATTGCACCAGTACATTAATAAATCAAAGAACAAAAAAAAGAAGGGGTTCAATACATAACAAAACACCAGGGCGTACAAAATTATAAGATTAAGTAACAGAAAAAAAATAAAAAGCAATTTAATTATAGATAAACGCAAAAAAGACACACGGTGAAAGCACACCTACAATTAAATAAATAAATCAGAGCAAAAATTTTAATACCAAACATATGACCCTTATACAACCAATCATGCATGTCTTTAAGTTGACGCTAAAGTAAAAACGAGAATAATAATACAGATTAAGGTACACATAAAATACGACAAACAATCAAATTAAACAGGTAGTAACCACATGTAGATAAGAACAAAAAATAGGCAAGGAATTTACATATACACAATTGTATAGTGAATAAAAACACAAAAAGGAATACGTACAATTACAATAAATTACATAAGTAAAGAAATCAGTTCGTAGACGAACAATTCTAAATAAGCTTGTAACTAACCTGAAAATAATTCCCATCAAAACGTATTTCTTATTTCCTTCCACAACCGTTTTTATATGTTTATTTCCAGATCAACAATTATTTGTTATACATAGCATGGTTGAAAGATTTTATGACATATTACTTAGAATATAATAACATATTGCGACGAAAATAATAATGCGACGAACAGTTTTGTCATTGTTAACAAATGATATCGGTTGTAAACTCCTTTTCCACTACATCCAAATTACCTATAAATACCAGACCGCCCGCATTACATTCTCACTTTTAATTTTTTCTTGCACCCTTACTATTTTTATTAACCTGGCCATTAACTAGACCAGCCCGACCAGTATCATATCACCCGTACCTTAGTTTTACCTTCCCACTTTACCGGTATTATTAGCCTGTCCTGACTAAGCTGACCAGCATCACGTGTATTTCACATTTATTCCACTTATATTTACATTCTCTTTATATTCCTGATAATCTTAGAACCAGCATCTCAAACATTATCCTGATTATTATTTAAATTTACCTAAATCCCAACCAGAACTAAAGCTATCCATCCACATAATTCACTTTGCCTGATCATTTCTGTCCCTGTTACCAGTCAACAGTCAACCCTAGCATCCTCAAATATAACTTGTCGTTTACATTCCCCGAGAAGCGTACCTAAAGTTTGCCAGGACGAGGTGTCTTTATGTTGACGGTGGTTATGCCACGAATACTTAATTACTTCTGAATCCAACAAGAGTAATAAATACACAATCCTGAGTACGGTCTTCTTGGGATCCCCGAGGAGAGTATCTTAGAGTTGTTACTTTGGCAGTGGTTACGCTCCGAATGACTACTCACTTCTTACACCAACAATTCTTCCTTCATCTTACATATTAATTCCTTCGATGGTAGTTACGACTCCGGTATTAAAGTTAATAATAAAAGTTACATTTACGTGACCCGTTTATATCGAAACGCCTTACAATCCCCTATATATTTATACGGAATTGATTTTTCCTCTCACTTATGATATGAAACAATTTAAGGTAACCGTTCATAGGAATCTCTTTGTAATTTAATATCCTCCTATCCATTCGTCTAAGTGGTCCTTAGTGCTCTAGCACGGTAGCTTACACTTGGCCTGTTTAGGAACACAACCATTAAAAAAAATGTTTGTGCTTAATGAAAAAGATTAAACAAAAATTAGCGTTTTCACATTCCAACCTACCTCATTTTGTATGTTTAGGGGTGTAGGGGTGTGGGTGTTGGTGTGGGTAAAGGTGTGGGTATGGGTGTGGGCGTGGGTGTAGGTGTGGGTATTGGTGTGGGTGTGAGTGTGGGTGTGTGTTTGAATGTATGTTAGTGTTCACGATAACTCAAGAACCATAATACGTACGTACTTGAAATTTTGTACAACTTTAATTTCATTTCTCCTGCAGATGATTAGATTCTGGGATAAATCGGAGCGTCGCAGAGGGGTGGGTTATTAGGAGCAGTTTTTGGTAGTGTAATATCACTATCTTCTTTATGTTAAATATGTCTTAGCATGTTTTGATGTATCTTTAGAACGTTAGTGGGTTTTTAATTCATACAATTCTCGTGGAATCTTTTTCTTTTTTTTTCGTTTGGTACGTTTAACACGTTTAGTTTTACTTTTTACTGAGGAAGATAGCTCTAGTTGTTTAGGAGACGTTTGAATATACGAAATATAAACATAAATACCCCATTTTCATTTAAAAATATGAACACTTTACTCATAGCTGCTTTTAGATATCTTATTCACATAACGTTACCATTAACGAAACTTTGACCGTCAAATACCTCGCAGATTGAGTTATTATAATATAAGATTGGTTAATGATTGAATAAAGCAAACGAATTTTAAACTAGCCCCTCCTATATTTTGATGAACCATCAGACATAGAGTGTATGTTATATCCAAAAATACATACCGCTTAAAAGTAATAGCAACGCATTCAGGATACTTTATTAAACTGTGCTACACATTAAATTGAACATAGATGTCCACTGAATTCATATGATAATATAAAATTTTAATTTTTTCTAATAGAGAACAGAATTAAATGGATTACAAGATTTTTAAATTATTACCATAATAACGTGTATGGAATGAATGAAGAAATTATTTTTTGAATTTTTCATTGATGGCAGATGAATGAATCAAAATTTATATAAGCTAGATATCTAATTTGGTATCTACCCCTAGGTTTTGCAGTTCTCTTTTTGCTAATTTTCTTAAATTGGTTTTTTTGATTATTACATCTTTGGTAGTATGCCTTAACCCGCTTCATTTTCAGGACGGTTAAGTAATATTTAACCTGTTGAAGATTTCGTTACTACTCGTTACTGAATATCAAATGTTGAAAGCTCTTGAGAATAATATTTAGTATCGGAGCCCATTGAGCACTGCTAGTATAAGTAAGTTTTGTCTAATTTAGAGTAATTTCGTTTAATTTATTATTTATTTAATTCTGTAAGTCTACAAAATATGTCTATGTAATATTAGTTACAAGATAGTTTGCCCAAAGAATCTTAACGACACAAATTAAACCTGCCACCACCTTCTCTTAACTTCCAGTATATTATTTCGTAGCGGACTAATCTGGATTCATGCATTACAGCTAAGCCCTAGCAGGATAAACATTTTATTGGTTAATAAATCTTAGGTATGCATAAATAATACTCTTTAACCCATTAACGCCCAGCGTACTTGTTTGAGGACGGCTGGAATGCGTTCCCTAAAAGTGTGTAAACAACATCACATTAAATCTATTTATACAGTTTATCTAGACATATTCGGTGTATTGGTGGACATTAGCTTTGAGTTACTCTTTATAGAGGGAGGTAGTATTTCAATTTAAGTAAAGCTGGTTTTGTGTTTGATGTTTTGCAGAGAATTTAATTTTTTGTTACAGTTTGCAGTTGAAGGTAAATATTCACTCTTTTATTTATTAGATAGTCAAAACATGTATAATAATAATTATATTTATCGTTTCAATCGACGATAACATTTTTTTGAAAATAAACTGTGTTTTTAGACAAGGAGGCTGGCCTTAATTTTTTCTATAAATCCAGTTATTACAAAATAATGTTTTTTCTAGAGTGATAAATAATTAGTCGAAAGAAATGAATAACACTATAGACGAAGCCGTAGAATATTTGTACTCTGAACAAATTGAAGCTGATTTGCTAGCTTTACCCACTGACGACGGACTGTCAGTGTTTGCAAGTAGTAAAACTTCAAAATTAGTTCAAAAACCATCATCAAGAAATTAATCGGAGCTGAAACGCCCATGCACCGACAAGCCTAAGTGACCAAAAATTGCACTGAAATACGAAGGGTGGCGCAGTTCAAACAAGCCTAGCGATACATTCGCCTTTGTGGCATCAAGACTATTGCAAGCTACCATGCTAGACATTTTTGAAAACTTTTTTCCGAAGAAGTGCTTCAGCTGATGGTTACTGAAACGATTCGATATGAAACTATGCAAAAAAATAAACAACACTTCACCGTTTCAGTTGAAGATATAAACATTCTTATTGGGTTTACATTATTTTCTATATACCTTGAATTACCAAGTGAAAGAGACTGATTTAATACGTGTAAATTTTGGTTTATAAATTTATGGTCTTTAAGTTACGACTCATCTTGTATGTTGTTGGAAAATGGCAACATTGCCACTAAAAATCGTTTTAAATTTAAAATATTTCAAACATGTGATTACTTTAAAATCTTTGGATTGGTGAAAATAATCAGGCTATTGTTCTTTTGGTTTTCTGGTACCTTCAGAGAAGAAGGAAAACGCCATTTTGGCAAAAAGAAATTGAATGCGTAGTTAGAAGCACATGTAAAATTTGGAAAAGGTGTTCCTAAAAATTTGATTGAATTTTAACTCAGCCTGTTGCTGGTTTTAATCTTTTCCATATAAATAAATCCTGTTGGGATTTCGAATTTTAGTTCGGCTTTAATTTTTTTGTTTCTACTACACCTTAGCTTCATTCAAGAGGTAAGCTACTCACTTTCTTTTCTTATTTACTAGACATAGCTTTGAAAGGCATGTGTACATGTTTTGAAATTTTAATACAGCATAAAGATCATATTTTATAAAATTTGGGTATCGATTTAAATTCTAACACAGTTATCTTATATAGGTTCTTTTTGGTCCTTTACACATTCACTCAAGATTAACATATTTCGTGCTTCCATAAGGAATAATTAAACCGTTTCTGACAGCACATTTGGATATCATTCGTCCGAGGTGTGAAATATTAGTTATGGGTCTTCGAGCCTGAATGGAAACAGTCTACGATTACTCCTTCTCATAGTATCTTCCGAATTAATTGAAGAAATATAGGTTACACCTACGACTAGTTTCTGATAAGTATTATTGTTACATGCATACAAAATTTACCTATGGTGAGTGACTTTTGATTGCTTTTCTACATAACGAGGCTCTCGTTATCTGTACTTTACTGAAAGTCTTATAACCATTACATTACTGTGTTTGCTACTTGTATTAGTGTCTTTCCGCAATTATCTTAATCCTGAAATTAATGCTTATGCTTTATTGTTAAAACATTTTCTTAGTAATCGAGAGTAATACTATGCATTTGTACCTGTAAAAGATAATTTGGGTTATTCCAAAGTTTCGCTTATACTTACATTTAAATTTGCAATAGAATTTGTGTTTTACCTATCAACTTTTCTTATGTACTAGCTTTATTCTGATAAATAACCGTAGTTGTTCAACCGTTAGAACTACCTCTGTTTACTATACATGCAACAGCTGTTTTGTTGACTGAATGCTACTCGTTGAGTTTAAATATAATCAAATTGAATATTTATTTATTATCATTGGGGTTGTATGACATTTGTAATTTTTTTTTCTGATTACAATTTTTATATTGGTTTAGTATAAAACTGTTGAAGTAGGATTTACTAATTTGAATCTTTTGTTGGTAGCCCTATGCTTACCAATAAATGGGTTATTTTGTGTTGCGCTTTATTTAATTCTTGTACTGCAATTGCCAAATCGGTAATAAACTTGGCCTTTCTAAATGTTCTAAATGCTTCATGCTTATTATTTTGTCTGTAATGCTCATAGTAATTTTACTGAAGAATATTTTGTGCTTACATAAGTAAACAACAGGGTAGACATCTAGTGCTAATTTTCGCTTTATATTTGGGGTTTATTTGCGTCCGGTTGATTGGAAACTGATAAATTATTCCAACGGAGAGCTCTTCGTGGAATATCGGTATACAAGAATTCAATTTCGGATAATTATAGATATATGTCTGGGTATTCTTTTCTTTTAGGGTCAACACTAGATGCCGAACCGTATTGTGTCTGAGTAGGTAAATTTTAAGTAAATTTCATAGTTTGTTTTCTGCTGTGGTGGAAAGGTAAGTTGATTACTGCTGATTTATTTCGTAGATATATTGTCTCTGATGTATATTGATTAATGCATTGGGAATCTTTCCTGATAGAAGTGTATTTAGGTCTGCGAGTTGGCGCTATAAAATATTTTTGTGTTAGATATTTACGAAAATTTAATTATTATTATAACATTTATACTATTTTACGTTGGGGTATATTAAATAAGTGGTGTTAAACGATTGTAAGTTCTTTCATTAATCCTGTGATCTACGATCAACTTCCTAGCCAGTCCTTTGTCAGTGTGGACTTAGTTCACCATTTTCTTTTAGCTGTCTCTTTTGTCCTATGTGGCCGTAGCCCTTTTCTTGATAGAGGGGCGATAAATCAAGTGGTACCCTTTTTAAATTTTATGTATCTCTTTTCTCCTGCCAAAACGCCCATGCATCCAAGTGCTTAACAGACCGACTGAGCTTCCGGCTAATTCCTTATTCCTTGTTACAGCACCTTAGCCACAATTTCTACCAATATCCTTTTGTGCACGTAACAAAGAAATATTAGCACCCAACTTTGGGGGCGATTTGTTTTGGCGAATATTCTTTATGTGTACCAGTACACATACTTTTAATCAGTACCTTATACTTTAAGATTTTTGTCCTTATACTGTAAGATTTTTGTATCCTTTACTCCTTTTTTCTCTACGATAGTTTAACACAACTTAATTTAGAATTTATTTGATCAATTTTAAAGCAGTAGCTCTAATTGGTATTTACTTTAATAAATTTAGACTCACGTTAATAAGTTAGACTTTAACATGGCTATTATTTCGAAAATAGATGTTAACCGATTACTAAAAGCGGAGCTTCAATACGAGTTATCTTCAAGGGGATTTTCATGCGACGTCTCTGTAGAACAGTTACGTAAATCAGTTCGTAGTGCATTAGTACTAGACGGGGATCAAACTCTTTCGACTGTAGATTATACTATTGCGTGTGATGTTGATCTATCGGCTATACGAAAAGCTAGTGAAGAGCTTTCTACTATTCTAACCTCTATTTCGGGTGACATTTCTACACCGGTTGCTAAACGTTTGATTACACTTTGGGTACATACTCATCGTCGTTGTACTCTGACGAAAGTGGATACTCCGGATGAAGTAGCTGCAAAAAATGAATTTCTTCTCTCACTTCAAAATTATCGCGCTGAAGTAGAGGCTATGTATCGCAGGTGGAAACATCCTGCTACGGTTAGTTTCACACAAGTACCTTCTTCTAGTCCTAAGGTTACACCAATTAGTAGTGCGGAAGGTGAACCTGATCTTCTTTCTTCTGATTCGGATGACTTGGATGCGTTACCTATTCCAGGCGTTAATACGTCTACGCCAGTAGCTTCGCGGAAATACTACGCGGTTGCGAAATTAAGCTTAACCTTTTCTGGGGAAACTTCTTCGTCACTTCTTGAATTTTTGACACGAGTGGGAGAACTCGCTTCTGCTAGGGGACTTACTAATTCATACCTTTACGCTGCTTGTCCAGAACTTTTGACGGGCAAGGCATTATTACTATACAGGGCACATAAGGAATCCTTAACCTCTTGGGAAGATGTGGTAGCACGTTTAAAATCAGAATTTATTCCAATCAATTACGACGAACGACTGTTGGAAGAAATTAAAGCTCGTACTATGGGTCCTTCAGAATCGATTGGCATATATGTAGCTACTATGCAAAGTTTATTTCAACGATTACTTCTACCTCTTTCTCCGGAACGATAACTTGAGATTGTCCGACGTAATAGTTCTCCGTTCTATCAAACTTCTTTAGCTTTAACCGATATAACTTCTTTGGCACAACTTATCACTTTGGGCAAAAAGCTCGAACATAATAAATATTCTATTGAAACATTTAGACTTCCTCCTTCTCGTCGTACAAATTATTAGAACCTAATTTAGCATATGTAGATTCTGCTAGTGATGCATCAACTTCGTCTAATATTCGTAAACCTACTCCTTACGTTGGTCTTACCTTATCTACTCCTTCACCTTCTAATTTACTTTGCTGGAATTGTCAAAAACGAGGACATACTTCTCCTAAATGTTCAGAACCACAGAATAAGCATTGTTATGGTTGCGGTAAACCAGGGGTTACCAGACCTAATTGTCCTAAATGTAATTCTCGTCAGGGAAACTAATATTAGAGGCTTCTGACCGAGTAGAAGGCTCTATTCTACCTACAATCTCGGATACTCCTTTTTCGGGTCTTACTGACCAACAACGTTTTCTTCTTGACTTTATATTCTCTAGTGTTCGTAACGACGAACGATCTTACCTTAATATCTCAATTCTTGGACAAATGTTTAAAGGTCTTCTAGATAGTGGATCCTCACGAACCATACTTGGCATGAATGGATGGAATTCTCTACGACGTTTACATATTTCACTTTTGACAGACAAATCTCCTTTATTTTGTTCAGTAGCTAATGGTGGCAAATGTCAGATTCTTGGTCATGCTCCTCTTCCGGTCACGGTGGAAGATAAAACTGTAGTTATTGATGTGTTAGTAGTACCAGAAGTTTCTCAACCACTCATTTTGGGTATAGATTTTTGGAGGGCGATTGATTTCGTCCCAGATTTCCGACAGGGTCATTGGTCTTTTGGACCTACTCCATTACTTGACGCTATAAATACCGAACATTTAAACTCTTTCTCCGAATTATCTTCTTTTGAACAAAACTCACTACAAAATCTTCTGAATACAGCTTTTCCTTTGGCTTCCGATACACTTGGCTGGACTTCTCTGATAGAGCACAAAATTATTACAGACGCAGAACCTATTAAGCAAAGATATTATCCGTTATCTCCTACTTTGCAGATTATCGTAGATAAAGAGCTTGATGATATGTTGGCTATGGGTGTTGTAGAACCTTCAAATAGTCCATGGTCTAGTCCAGTAGTTATAGTACGAAAAAGAGACAACTCCTACAGATTTTGTATCGATTTTCGCAAAGTCAACGCTGTGACACAAAAGGATTTGCTTTGCCTTATATAACTTCGATTTTGGATCGGTTACGTGATGCTCGCTTCTTATCCAGTTTGGATATTCGTTCTGCTTATTGGCAAATACCTCTTTCTCAAAATTCTAAACCACTCACTGCTTTTACTGTACCTCATAGAGGCTTATTTCAATTCACTAGAATGCCTTTCGGATTACATAATTCTCCTGCTACTTTTCAAAGATTAATTGATCGTGTTCTCGGTGCTGATCTCGAACCATACTGTTTCGCTTACCTGGATGATATTGTCATTGCTACTCCTACTTTCGAGAAACATTTAGAGGTGCTGACGCAAATTTTCAATCGTTTACATGAAGCAGGGTTAACTTTAAGACGCGACAAATGTCAATTGTGTTGTCCCGAATTAAAATATCTCGGTTATGTGGTCAACAAAGATGGATTACTGGTTGATCCGGACAAGGTCGCTGCAATTACTTCTATACCTGATCCTACCTCAGTAACTGAAATTCGTAGATTACTCGGAATGTGTAGTTGGTATCGACGTTTTGTTCCAAATTTTGCTACGCTTACTGCTCCTTTAAGTGCTCTTACTCGTAAAAACACTCCTTTCGTTTGGTCAAATCAATGTCAAGATTCTTTTAACGCTTTAAAAAAATGTCTCGTATTTGCTCCTATTCTTTCATGTCCTGATTTTTCTTGTCCTCTTACTATACAAACAGATGCTTCAGATTTTGGCTTAGGTGCTGTTTTAAGTTAGACTACTACGGCTGGTGAACAAGTCATAGGTTACATCAGTCGCTCCTTAACTAAAACGGAACGTCATTACTCAACGACAGAGAAAGAATGTTTAGCGGTCTTATGGGCCATTGAAAAATTTCGTCCTTATGTCGAGGCTGCACACTTTTCGGTAATTACTAATCATCATTCTTTAGTATGGCTAAATAAACTTCAAAATCCTTCGGGAAGATTAGCTCGTTGGGTTATTAGGCTTCAACAATACGATTTCGACATCATACACCGAAAAGGTAAAGAACATGTTGTACCTGATGCTCTTTCTCGGTCTGTACCAAAACTTGATACTCTCGTCACTGAACCAACTACTTCACGTATCTCACTACCTATTACTGATCAATGGTATATTTCTATGCGCGAACGCGTAAATTCTTCTCCAAAGAAATTTCGTTTCCTGGTTTGTTAAAAATGAATTGCTCTTCAAGCGTACTAAAGCTACTTCAACTTCTAATGACTTAGGTGACTGGAAAATGGTGGTTCCAAAGAACCAACGCTCAGAAATTCTTCGTGAATTACATGACTCTCCTACTGCAGGACATTGTGGGGTAACTAAAACTGTAGCTCGTATCTCACTTCATTATTATTGGCGCTGCAATACCTGTGCTGCTCATAAGGTGGAACAACAGACACCGCCAGGATTCTTTGCTCCTGCTATTGTGCCTACCAGGCCATGGCAAGTACTTTGCGCAGATCTCGTAGGACCTCTGCCACGATCCTCAAAAGGTCATTGTTTTATACTTGTGGTAGCAGATTATTTTACTAAATTTCCATGCTTCTTTCCTTTACGTACTGCAACAGCTACTATGGTTACTCGAATTCTAGAAGAACAAATCTTTTTAATGTGTGGTACTCCACAATACATAATCACTGATAATGGGGTACAATTTCGCAGCAAGGAATTCACAAGCCTGTGTTCTCGCTATCGTACAAATATTCTATATACTCCAAAATATCACCCTAGATCGAATCCGGCTGAACGAATTAACAGAGTTCTAAAAACAATGCTCTCTTCTTATATTAGCTCTAATCAGCGTACCTGGGATGTAAATTTACCCAAGATCGGATGCGCTATTCGCTCAGCTAAACATGAAATTACCGGTTACTCTCCATATTTTGCTTTCTGTGGACGCGAACACGTACTTTATGGTGATCTTTTTCCTGAACCTCTTGACTCTGACTTTCCTATCCTGAACCCTAGTGAAAATACTCCTCCGATACGATCCGACCAGTTCTACAACTCACTTCGCTTGGACATTCTTAAACGTATGAAACGTTCTACTAAACGAGTCCAACAGCGATATAACTTTCGTCGCCGTCACGTTCGTTATAAAATAGGCGATCTGGTTTGGAAAAGAAATTTCGTTCTCTCCGATGCGTCTCGGTATTTTAATGCCAAGCTCGCACCGAAATTCGTGGGTCCGTGCCGTATATCACGAGTAGTTTCTCCGTGGACGTATGCGTTAGACGATGCAACGGGGAAGCCTTTGGGCGTCTATCACGCGAAAGACCTTAAACCGCACGCACCTTTGCTCTCTACGCCTTCTACTACGTCATCGGACGGGGATGCTATTGCTACTGTGGGTTTGAGGAAAAAAAGTACTCTTTTAGGGAGTCCTAAACGCCGCAAGCGGCATAAGTAGTCGCTACGCTACTTCTTTCGGGTGGTGGGTTGGGTTCTCTTCGTAGGGGTGGCTATTTAGGGATACACTCACATCTGTCCTTTCCATTCTTCGACTGTATCCCTGCTCGGACATCAGAGCCCTTCACTTCTGTCTTTTCTATTCTTTCGGGTGGGTTTCTTAGCATGACTGTCTCTTTGTGCTGGGGTTGGATCTCTTGGGTTTTTAAATCTTTCGTTGGGGGTTTCGAAATTCTGAGTGGGGCTTTTGATTTGCTAGGGGGGGACTTGATACGTGTAAATTTTGGTTTATAAATTTATGGTCTTTAAGTTACGACTCATCTTGTATGTTGTTGGAAAATGGCAACATTGCCACTAAAAATCGTTTTAAATTTAAAATATTTCAAACATGTGATTACTTTAAAATCTTTGGATTGGTGAAAATAATCAGGCTATTGTTCTTTTGGTTTTCTGGTACCTTCAGAGAAGAAGGAAAACGCCATTTTGGCAAAAAGAAATTGAATGCGTAGTTAGAAGCACATGTAAAATTTGGAAAAGGTGTTCCTAAAAATTTGATTGAATTTTAACTCAGCCTGTTGCTGGTTTTAATCTTTTCATATAAATAAATCCTGTTGGGATTTCGAATTTTAGTTCGGCTTTAATTTTTTTGTTTCTACTACACCTTAGCTTCATTCAAGAGGTAAGCTACTCACTTTCTTTTCTTATTTACTAGACATAGCTTTGAAAGGCATGTGTACATGTTTTGAAATTTTAATACAGCATAAAGATCATATTTTATAAAATTTGGGTATCGATTTAAATTCTAACACAGTTATCTTATATAGGTTCTTTTTGGTCCTTTACACATTCACTCAAGATTAACATATTTCGTGCTTCCATAAGGAATAATTAAACCGTTTCTGACAGCACATTTGGATATCATTCGTCCGAGGTGTGAAATATTAGTTATGGGTCTTCGAGCCTGAATGGAAACAGTCTACGATTACTCCTTCTCATAGTATCTTCCGAATTAATTGAAGAAATATAGGTTACACCTACGACTAGTTTCTGATAAGTATTATTGTTACATGCATACAAAATTTACCTATGGTGAGTGACTTTTGATTGCTTTTCTACATAACGAGGCTCTCGTTATCTGTACTTTACTGAAAGTCTTATAACCATTACATTACTGTGCTTGCTACTTGTATTAGTGTGTTTCCGCAATTATCTTAATCCTGAAATTAATGCTTATGCTTTATTGTTAAAACATTTTCTTAGTAATCGAGAGTAATACTATGCATTTGTACCTGTAAAAGATAATTTGGGTTATTCCAAAGTTTCGCTTATACTTACATTTAAATTTGCAATAGAATTTGTATTTTACCTATCAACTTTTCTTATGTACTAGCTTTATTCTGATAAATAACCGTAGTTGTTCAACCGTTAGAACTACCTGTGTTTACTATACATGCAACAGCTGTTTTGTTGACTGAATGCTACTCGTTGAGTTTAAATATACAATGTATGTCAAAAAATTATGTTAACTGCTGGGGTTTCAATTACTGTGTAAATCAAATTGAATATTTATTTATTATCATTGGGGTTGTATGACATTTGTAATTTTTTTTTCTGATTACAATTTTTATATTGGTTTAGTATAAAACTGTTGAAGTAGGATTTACTAATTTGAATCTTTTGTTGGTAGCCCTATGCTTACCAATAAATGGGTTATTTTGTGTTGCGCTTTATTTAATTCTTGTACTGCAATTGCCAAATCGGTAATAAACTTGGCCATTCTAAATGTTCTAAATGCTTCATGCTTATTATTTTGTCTGTAATGCTCATAGCAATTTTACTGAAGAATATTTTGTGCTTACATAAGTAAACAACAGGGTAGACATCTAGTGCTAATTTTCGCTTTATATTTGGGGTTTATTTGCGTCCGGTTGATTGGAAACTGATAAATTAGTCCAACGGAGAGCTCTTCGTGGAATATCGGTATACAAGAATTCAATTTCGGATAATTATAGATATATGTCTGGGTATTCTTTTCTTTTAGGGTCAACACTAGATTCCGAACCGTATTGTGTCTGAGTAGGTAAATTTTAAGTAAATTTCATAGTTTGTTTTCAGTTGTGGTGGAAAGGTAAGTTGATTACCGCTGGTTTATTTCGTAGATATATTGTCTCTGATGTATATTGATTAATGCATTGGGAATCTTTCCTGATAGAAGTGTATTTAGGTCTGCGAGTTGGCGCTATAAAATATTTTTGTGTTAGATATTTACGAAAATTTAATTATTATAACATTTATACTATTTTACGTTGGGGTATATTAAATAAGTGGTGTTAAACGATTGTAAGTTCTTTCATTAATCCTGTGATCTACGATCAACTTCCTAGCCAGTCTTTTGTCAGTGTGGACTTAGTTCACCATTTTCTTTTAGCTGTCTCTTTTGTCCTATGTGGCCGTAGCCCTTTTCTTGATAGAGGGGCGATAAATCAAGTGGTGCCCTTTTTAAATTTTATGTATCTCTTTTCTCCTGCCAAAACGCCCATGCATCCAAGTGCTTAACAGACCGACTGAGCTTCCGGCTAATTCCTTATTCCTTGTTACAGCACCTTAGCCACAATTTCTACCAATATCCTTTTGTGCACGTAACAATTTATTGGTTCGATTCTTAAGACCTAGTCATACAGTTTGTAAAAGATTACATAAGCAGAAATCAGTGTTTGGAATTTTTTCCAGGCCCACTTACCGATTGACGAAATGGTGGTTAGGTATTGCGGATATGACAGAATGAAATAATTCATTCGCGGTAGGCCAATAAGATCTTGTTACGTACGGTCATTATGTGGGGACAGTGGATACTCTTTCTATTTCACTCTATATTGTAGTAAGGAACCTACACATGGAAGCGGACCCTTAAGAACACGAATGATTACAAATATGTTATCTATAGTTACTGAATTTTTATTAACAATTTTGAAGGTAAAAAAGGTTTTCTTAAGTGGTACAATTCATGACAATCGAACCGAAAAATCTCTGTAGGATCAAACTCTGATGACATTGTACCAACTTGTTCTGTTTCAAGATGGGACAATACTAAGAAAGATCGAAATTCAATTCCACAGCCGAAGATGATTAATAACTACTATTAGGCCAGGAAACTGAACCGAAAATCGCTATTTATTAGGAAATTTTTTAGCCAGCAAGGATTTTGATGAAAACTTTTGCAATTGTCCTTAGACCTATATTTAAGAATTGGAAAGGTTTGGTTGGCAAGAGATGCTCGCTTGCACCAATATAGCCCCCCTTTCGGGCAAGTGGGGTAGCAGACACTAGATTGAAAGTTTTTAAAATGCAAAAGATGGTTTCAAGGTGGCTGATTACGAATCTGATGTCAAAAAAAGTTAAAATTCAACATGGCGCCTGGAAAATGGCTTTTTCCAGGGAAAACACGCTAAATTCGCAATGTTTCAAAACATTATTAAAGAAATTATATAAAAGCCATTAGAAAACCATAAATTATTTATTTTAAACATATCATAATGAATATTGGAAAATGAGAAAATTGGAAAATTCAAAATGGAGCCGGAAAACTGATTTTTAATATTGAAAAATAACATATCGTTATAACATATTATAATTATGTGCGATAATAGTATAAATGGTGTAAATAAATGTTCTCATAACAGATCGTTAAACTTACTAGAGATAAACCCCATTCACCAAAAATAATGCCGTTCCCAGTCGGTAAATTAAAATAGGCCAGTTCAATCTTTTGATTTGCCTAATTACCGCAAATTTATGCTGTGTTATTTCCACTTAACATCAATATAGAAAAACTGCAATGTAACACTAATAAAATGATCTCGGACGCCAAGTTATTTTCTAATTATGCTCGGAATAGCTAAACCGAGGTTTACAATCAAAATTTTACCAAAACGTGAAAAATAAAAAATATACAAACTATGTTTATTAACAGTTAAATTTAGAATTATATAAAATATATCTTAAAAACTAATTGTAGTTACTAAATTACTAAATGGTGGATATAAATACCTGTTCGATTACGGAAATGTAAACCAAAGGTGATGTCATCCTTGCACCAATATTGCGCAATATCTCGAAATAACAATTCTGTTCGATGTAAATCATACCAAAGTTGAATTTTATTTCTCATAAATTTTTCTTCAAGAAATTTGAACAATCCAATGTTTATTGCATTCTCTCGAAAGTTCGAATAAAAAATTGTGATCAAAATTTAGATCTGCATTGAAGGCAAAATTGCAATCACAAAATGAAAGTGTACGTAAAAGTAAAATTAAGAGGTAATTAAAATAGAATTAAATGTACAAAAAAAATTAAATAAAAGTGTCTGCAAAAAGCAAAGGTTTTAGATTTTAATATAATACCAGTTAAATTATCTTACCATTAAATCAATGGCACTTTTCTCAAAATTTAGGTGGAAACCCAAAAATGGATTCCTAACCAACACAACATTCATCAAGAAATGAAAAAATGGACGCTTAGAAAATATGAGCAGAACAAAAAAATAATTTAAAGAAGTGGGAGTATAACCCATTACGAAGATATGTGCACTTAAGTTACACCAAAATGCAAATGAAGTTTCCTACCACATAGAAATAATAATTAAAAACTTTATATATATATATATATATATATATATATCATATTGTAATTAAAAATTTGATACTTTTCCGGTGCCATTCTGAATTTTACAATTTCCCTATTTCCCGAATTTTCTAACGATATGGTTCGAATTAATATAAATTGGACGTAGTTATGCATTAAGCTTCCAACTCACCAACAGATGTATTTTGAGTTAATGGTGTTAATCAGCTTAGAATGTAATATACTACAATACGAAAAATAGAACCAGCCCGTAATTATATCCCCAAGTGAAATTTATTGAGTAGTTGCTTAATGCATTTTTAATTTTATTCTGAACAGGAATTTGCATTATGGAACAAACTATAAAATCCTGTATACATTTTACAGAATTCAAAAAGAAGTGTGCATAAACGAACCATTGCTGTAGCTTGGTTCCGTATTGCAAATTCCACGGTCCATGTTTTGTCAAACGTAAAAATTGATTCCGTCAATTTTGTCCACTTTTATCAGTTATTGTTTTCATTAATGTGAAATTCTATACGAAAATGTCACTTCCTATTCCTAGAAGTAAACGTTTAGTTCAGTTAGTTCAAATGGTGAGTAAAATGTGTAGGTAATGTTATTTTAATATTCTAACCTATAAAAAAGTTTAAGGTGGCAGCTTCAACTGATGATGCCAGATTTCCTAATTTTGCGCTACACGTAGTCATTTTCTTTTCTTAAATAGAATTCCCTATTTATTTTTATTGCAATCAATTGGGCGTCTCAAACTTATTAAGATCTCAAATTTTCAAAATTTTATTTCTACTAGTTGCCGAGATAAGACAACACCGCGTTTTCAGTAACAAGTACCGAAACGCTTAAATATCTGCAAAACCGCTAAAGCTATGATTACAAAATTCGGCATTTGTTGGTTCCTAGGCATGCCGAATTGGAAAATGATATCGGCACTGTTGCCAGATTTCGCAGTCTTGCGCTACACATAGTCTTTTTGTTATCTTAAATGGAATGTCTCATTTACATTTATTGAAATAAATGACTTGAGTTATGAAGGTTATTTTCCCTTGCACTTTAACTAATAACAATAATGCTAAGATAAGAAGGAGATTAAAAGCCAATGGACTAAAACAACAATAACTTAATTAATTAATTAACAATAGAATTAATAATTAACGACACCAACTTTTAATTACATGCTCAAAGTGGGCTCCATTATTTGCCAGACACTATCCAAGTCGATCATAAAATTCTCGCAATGTGTTGCTCAACATATCCGGTGATATAAGTACAATTTTGATGCGGATTCTCTCGCAGAGTTCGTTCAAATTTTGTGGACGATTTCTGTAGACACGGTTCTTCAAATGACCCCACAAGAATAAGTCCAGTGGAATCATAACAGGGGATCGAGGTGGCCACTCTAATGCTCCACGTCTTCCAATCAGCCTTCCTGGGAATTAGTTGTTTAGAAATTGCACGGCTTCTCTTGAATAATAGGGCGGAGCACCATCATGTTGATACCAGATTTCACCTATATTTCTATTTTGTTGAATGGCAGGAACTATACTTTCTTTAAGGAGCTCCAAATACTTTCGCCCTGTTAATGTACCTTCTATGAAAAAACGTCCGATAATATTGTTTCCCAATATTCCCGCCCAGACGTTAACTTTCTTAGGATATTGGGTATGAAGTTCTTCTATCCTATGGGGGTTATCTCTAGACCAAATTCGGCAATTGTGCCTATTAACTTGGCCGTTCAAGCCAAAAGTAGCTTCGTCACTGAATACAATTTTGTGCGCAAAATAAGGATCTTGGTTGATATTTTCCATCATGATTCCGGCGAATTCATTGCGGCGGTCAGGATCATCCTCTAAAAGCTATTGATAGTAATGGATCTTTTACGGCTTTAATTTATTTTCCTTCAAAATAGTCCTTACAGATTTTTGACAGATTTCGGTATTTATAGCTTACTTTTTGATTTTCCTCTATTTGCAATAAAACGTTTAATTTATTTTCATCACAGTTCTTGGGCGTCCGATTTTAGGTAAACATTTTATGGACCCTGTTTCCTCGTAACGTCGACAAGTTCTGTGTACGGTAGACTTTTTAATGGGTTTATTAGGATAACGATCATTAAATAAGTTGCAGACTTCTTTATATGTCCTTGTTTTATTTCCATATCCACGAAAAATCAAAATATCAATACGTTGGGTTTCTGATAAAACAAAAGCCATAATCAAATTATAATTTTGTAATCGATGTAATATTCAGCGGCTTAACTTACAATGATGTGTTTAATTTGTCATTGTTGTAACATGGCGACGGCTAGAGTGTTGAAAACAATTGAAGCAGTGCTTACTTATTCCTAGGGTATTCATATTTTCGGGCATCTCCGATAAATTTAATGCATGCTCATTCTAAAATAAGTAACTATCCCATAATATTTCTCACTAGTATCTAATAGTATAAACAGAATTTTGAGAATTTGGGATCTTCCATTTAAGATAACAAAAAGTCTAAGTATTGACATCTTAATAAGATTGAGACGCCCAATTGATTGCAATAAAGATAAATAGAGCATTCTATTTAAGAAAACAAAATGACTACGTGTAGCGCAAAACTGGGAAATCTGGCAACAGTGCCGATATCATTTTCCAATTCGGCATGCCTAGGAACCAACAAATGCCGAATTTTGTAATCATAGCTTTAGCGGTTTTGCAGATATTTAAGCGTTTCGGTACTTGTTACTGAAAACGCGGTGTTGTCTTATCTCGGCAACTAGTAGAAATAAAATTTTGAAAATTTGAGATCTTAATAAGTTTGAGACGACCAATTGATTTCAATAAAAATAAATAGGGAATTCTATTTAAGAAAAGAAAATGACTACGTGTAGCGCAAAATTAGGAAATCTGGCATCATCAGTTGAAGCTGCCACCTTAAACTTTTTTATAGGTTAGAATATTAAAATAACATTACCTACACATTTTACTCACCATTTGAACTAACTGAACTAAACGTTTACTTCTAGGAATAGGAAGTGACATTTTCGTATAGAATTTCACATTAATGAAAACAATAACTGATAAAAGTGGACAAAAATGACGGAATCAATTTTTACGTTTGACAAAACATGGACCGTGGAATTTGCAATACGGAACCAAGCTACAGCAATGGTTCGTTTATGCACACTTCTTTTTGAATTCTGTAAAATGTATGCAGGATTTTATAGGAACCCCTAAATGCCGTATTTTGTAATCGTAACTTTAGCGATTTTGCAGATATTCAAGCGTTCCGGTACTTTTTACTGAAAATACGGTGTCGTTATATCTCAGCAACTAGTAGATCTAAAAGTTTGAAAATTTGAGATCTTACTAAGTTTGAGACGCCCAATTGACTGCAATAAAAATAAATAGGGCATTCTATTTAAGATAACAAAACGACTAAGTGTATCGTAAAACTGGGAAATCTGGCAACAGTTCCGATATCATTTTCCAATTCTGCGCGCCCCGAAACCCCCAAATGCCGAATTTTGTAATCGTAACTTTCGCGATTTTGTAGATATTTAAGCGTTCCGGTACTTTTTCCTAACCCTGTATACCAGGTTTATTGTTGTAATTTTGTAATAAGAAGAACGGAAATTACCGGATAATTCGATAATTAGTCCAGTAAGAGTGAGATGGATGGCTTTATCAACCTCCGTCACTTTCCTACTATGGAGGGATTGCGTTTGGTCGAAAACTATATCCAAGAACGTACGTAAAATAAAACTTAAATTAACATTACCATATTCTATTGCTTGTAGGGCTCTTTTTCTGCTTTTTTGATGCCTCTGTTTCGCCTATATTTCTCTGGCTGCACCTTTATCTTTTTTTGTTTTCTTTATTGACCACTGCGGGAAATTAAATCAAATTTTACAAGCGCTGTCAAGAATAGTGGCCATTGCAACACGATACCACTCTAATCTTTGGCGACACTGCTGAAGCCGATCAAGTACTACGACGCATCTAAAGAAAATAAACCCGATAAGTGAACGTTTAGTATAACCGCTATTATTTTTTTTTTTTTGCTTTACGCCGCCGCTTAATTAATTATTTAATTTTCTCCACTTGTATTCTGTATTCATTGCTTATTTACATGTACTACAATTTTTAAAGGGGGTTATTGCGCTTTAGTATATAACGTAAATTAGGAAAAGAATTCAGTGTATGAATTATGTACAATCTTTATTTTTGGCGATCACTAGAAAAAAGATTAGCTAAAGCAATTTGTTGGTGTTCAACGCCTGATTTTTTTACTCTCCTTTAGTTGGATCGTCTACCGCAACGATAATCCGCTTTAACTGTGTCGCAATTAACCTTTTTAACAAACGCTTTATAGCGATTGATCGTATTTTCTTTTTTTACTCATGCACATAGGTTTAGCACAAAAGAAACGTGATATACTAAAATTTTAATAATTAAAAATTATAAAACCATGAAATTTTTCATTGAATCTTCAAAAAAGACAAATAAATAAGAATAAATACCGGAATAAATATCGACTTTTCCAAATTTTATAATAAGTAAATTTTCTTTCTTCGATATTTTAGGTTATGAATAAGATATCGAGATGCGGTTTACACTAACCTATTTAGGGATGGTTTCGTGTCATTTTTATAAAAAAAAAAAGTAATATTGTTGCATTTAATTTTTTAGAGATTTTTGCAATTTTCTGATATTATATCAAAAAACGCGCTCTAGCGGCATCACTAAAAATTAGTCATATTACAGGTAAGATGGATTTGATGGAGCAATAAATGCTCTTTCCAACCATACTAATTTTATTAAAATCAGTTCAGTTCACTTTATCTTAATAGAAACCTCAAACAAAAATTACTAGAATAAAGCTGAGCTTTAAAAAGCACATAATTTTTTTGGTATATTTATTAGGTGAATTCAGTAAAAAATCACTTTAAAAGTTTAGGATGGCGGTTACGCCCCCTGGCGGTCATCTTACAAATTTGAAAATATTTTCCACGGTCTTTTTTACCGCAACTCTCTACGGCGAATAGTTTCCGAGAAACAGCACTTTGTATTCTTATCTGACCACCCGGTACAAAATTTTTTAAGCTACAATAAATAATCAGGTTAGTGTAGAGATTACGTTGTCATCCTTTTGTATTGGCTGTGGTGTTGCCTAACCTTTTTTTGTGATTTTTTTACGAGCACGAATTGAGGTATGCTCTGGCGTTCTCTTTACTAGTGTAAGTACCTAACAATACTTCCAAACAGAGTGGCGCATCCGGTTTTGTAGAGGTAAATTAATCCAGCGATTGTATCCGGAACTGGGTCCATCCCCTGAGTTGAGCTAGCACTTACGCCGGGTCAATCTTGCAGCTTCACTGTAAGAAAGTGTAATACAACATTATGTAAAACTGCTTTCCAAAATTACAATAAGAAGTTCTATATACGTATTTTATTAAGTGTTGGATATTTGAATACTTTGTTTTCCATGTCAATATATTATTATTTTACTAAAAAAACTATTTTGTTATTTCATAAGGATTTATTTCATTTTATAATCAACCATAATTTGCCGGTTTTGGGTAAAACAGGAATTTTAACAGATTACTTCCTTATAATAAAGTATGTTAGACGACCATTACAAAAATCACGTTCACTTATTGAGAATTGATACAATGCGTTCGGACGTTTTTCTGACGAATAATCCAAGTGGTTATTGAAAATATAAAATTTCGGCAAATTTCAGCTTGGTTGCTGGAGAAGGAAACGTGTACATAGATACAACAATCATTAAATCCATAAAGTGAGCATAAAGTTCATTCCGCTGTAGAAAAGCACTGAACATTTATACTTGAATACGTATACCAAAAGTTATCGAAAAACTATTTCTTTAATAAGTACAAATAAAGTTATTGAAAGAGGTTCTCTAAATATTTTTTTGTAAGGAACTCTGCCCAGTTCCGTTAGAAAATAAATTACTATTATAAGACGAAGATGAATGTGTATAAACTAACAAAGGCTTCAAATGATCGACAAATTTTTCAACTGTAAAATTAAACCGGTTCTGACAACATCAATTTTCTTTTCACCAGCCATTTAATTTTTCTTTTTATGAAGACTTCACATATGCATAAAGCGTAAAAGTTCATATACTCAATCAAGCAAATGTAAAATTTCTCGGACACGGTTCAATGCTTCTCTTCCCTTAAAAATATTTTTAAAAAGAGTATGAAAGGTATTTGATTAGTAGAGCTTAAAATAATGAAACTTCTAGTAAAACTTAATTTAATGAAACTTTGTAAAACACTTAAAGCTACGTAATTATATTAAATGAAGAAAAGTTTGTTGGGATACGTATTGCATTAGTTAATTGCAGTATATTTCAGTTTTAATATTGGAAATACTTTTACAGTGACTTAACTTAACCGTTTTATCTAATTTAGAAGACAAGGCTGTAGTAGATGGTATAACATATACAGAATTTATAGTACTTGGACAAAAATAAAAAAGAAAACACTTTCACAAAGTGCGACAAGTAAGATTTATATTATACATTTTCCAATTTCTTTGATGTCGTGTTTCTATGACAATTTCAAAGAAGTTGTGTAAAGTAGTGCTACGTTTTATATATTTTACAATTTCTGTAAATATTTTGTACTTTTTCATAGTCAAAGGAAAAATAAATACATGAAGGGATTGTAATGTAAGTTGGTGACAATGAATAATTTTATTCAAGAGATTATTAGAATCGAAATTGAGAATTGGTAATTATAAAATACCAGGCACGTAGCCAGGGTACCGAGCCCCCGCCCCTCCCCTTACGAAATTCTTATAAATTTCGTTTAAATTTATCCAAATGTATCTAACAGTCTGAAAAGTTTATTAAAAACTACAGCGTACTGTATTTTAGCCGCTTTAAGCCAGTTCGTCTTTATCAGTGCTGGTAGTATTTGAAGGGCTTAAAATGAAGCGATCTAAAACGAGTCAATTGAGTATCGCTTCTTTTTTAAGAAACCCAGAATTGATTTAGATTCTAATCGTGAGTAGAGGTTATGCTTTTATGTCTTTGTTGTTTCGCACTGTAAACGTTTACTGTTTTATTTGCCAATTTAGTAAATTAGTAAGTAAACAAAAATTCACATTTTCGTTTAATAAATATTGTACTGAGATAAGAAAACATTGCTACTTGGATATTTGTTGATAATTATAATTTATTATTTTTATATCTAGTTTTTAGACTTATATTTTTGAGAGTATATTTATGCATTTTTCCTCTATTTCATATAAAACTATAGTTTGAATTGTATACAAACTGTTCAAATCATTTTTATGTAGAAAAGAAATAAAAATGGTACTATTCTGATGAATTATGTAAAAACACAGCTTGCAAGATATTTTGTTATCTGCCAAAAGTTTTCACATTTTAAGTAAAATGATTGTTATTTATTAACATCGTTTAACTAGTTTGCCGCAAAATAATTTTAATTACTGATTTACCTTAAATATAATTACCTTAAACATTATGTAAATCATAAATATTCCTCAATAAAGAAATTATTATTGAAGTAATTAAAAATTATTATTAATTTTATTAAATAAATAAATAAAAAGTTTACCTCGAGCAGGATTTGAACCTACGACCTGTACTTTGCTAGAGTACCGCGCTAATCAACTGCGCCATCAAGGTTCTTGTCTTTATGTATGTAGAACTGATGTTTATTATTGAAGTAAATTGGATGCTTATGGTGGGAGCAAATCCTTTACATCAGATTTGCGAGAGTACCGGTGTAGAGAATCCTAAGAAGTGTTGCGCAAATCACTCCTGTAAGCATAATATTAGTTTACTATTGAATCGATTAAAAGAAAAACCAATTAATTAGTTCAGTTTTGATTCTGTATTTATTTTTTCCATGAACAGAACCATCATCCTGTAATGCCTTTAGCATTGATATTGAACAGGAAAAAGCACCTGAAGTTACAACTTCTAGTCCAGATCTCGCCAGTACTGCTGCTGTTGTACGTGATTCAATGAACTCAGTATCATCTACAAATGACTTTGATGCAAACTCGATGGCACACTAAACCATGTAATTATAGAATTCTGACTTCGACATAGGGAACTTAAAGAGAGATCAATTAAAAGTCTTACATGAGTAACCGAGAAAGATAATCCTTTGGTCCCTAAACAACCTTTCGTCTTCTCAGTCATTGCAGACAAGAAGCAGAACAGAAATTTCTAAGACAAGTGGATAACAGAACCAGAAACTGAATTTCCGTTTCTTGCATATTTCAAAAGAAAGGATGAGTTTATTGCAAGCCTTCATGAAGGAATCAGAAAGGGAATTCACGAGGATCCATGGAAGTTAGTTACCAGTTCCTTTAGAGATTGAAAAAAAGCTAGGGAAGTGTTCACAAAGCACACTAGACAGCACCACAAAGAGTGTGTTATGATGGCGGAGACATTTCTCAAAGCTTCAGCAGTGAAATGTCAGGATATCGTGCCTCAATTAGATACTCAAAGAGTCAAAGAAGAGAGAGAAGATTGAGCGGCTATTCGAGCAATAATAGAAACAATTATATTTTGCGCAGAACAAGAGTTGCCTCTCAAAGACGATGTGTCGGCGGACCTCCCAGTTTAGGTAAGCCTGAAAGAAAAGATAGTAAATTTCAAGCTCTGTTGCGATTCAGATCTAATTCTGGTGATGAAGATTTAAGAAGGCAAGTCATCAGCAGCCGCAAAAATGCCACATATATGAGCCCGGATGTACGAAACGAAATTATTCAGATATGTTCGGACATAGTTACAAAAGAAATAACCAAGAAAGTAAACAACGCAAGTTCCTTTACTTTACTTGCCAAGGAGACCATGCACGTATCAGACACAGAACAATTTTCGATCAGTATTAGATAAATAGACCCAGTCAACGATACGCGAAAATTTTGTAAGATTGCTCCCGATTCACGACCAGTCTTCTGAAAACCTAACCAACGTCATCTTGAAGCATTGCGATGAATCACATCTTGGCATGACCAAGTGTGTTGGGCAAGGATACGATGGTGCAGCGACGATGGCCGGTCATATTAGTGGTGTCCAGTCTAGAATCAGGCAGCAGCACCAGAATGCGAGATATGTTCATTGTGCAAGCCATCGCTTAAATCTTGCCTTATCAAATACCATGTCGATTTCTATAGGAATTGCACAGTCAACGAAGTAGCGAATATGTTTCAAAATCATACATACGTAAACACGATTTGTCCACGCGCCAAAGAGAAGAAAAAGAAGACTTCTCCGTCTTTGCGAAGCGGGATTAATCGAAACACATGTCAGTGTCTTAGCATTCGTCGAACTCTTCAACTCGGGTTGCATCAGTTTGAAAGAGATTTCTAATATGACGCGGAAGATTTCTTCAACAGCCTCAGCTTTACTGGTAGTCATGGAGAAGAGTGAATTTATCGTCAGTCTTATCGTTTGAAAGAAAGCTTTCAGTCTTACTTTGCCATTGTTTGTGCTTCTACAAGAAAATTCTCTTGATCTGGTATCGGCCTTGCAACATGCGAAAGAGGTTCTTAGCACTCTAAGAAATCAACGAAAAGACGCACACAAAATCTTCAACGAAATTTTCAACTCAACATAGCGGCTCTCACAAGAAGTGTTCGAAACTGACTTGAAGGCTTCACGACTTACAACAAATCAAGCGAAGCGCGCCAATGCACAAATTACTTCGGCTGAAAACTGTTACAGGGTGATGGACTTCATCCCTTGCCTTGATAGTTTGACTCGAAATTTAGCAGACCGATTTATTTCAAATTCCAGCCTTCGTTTCTATTCATGAAACAAAGAATTTGGCATCGCACTTCAATAGCAGAATGTCACTCTCTGCAATAAAAGCCGAGCATGAACTATGGTATGAAAAAGCTTCCACCACAGACGCTAACCTGGAGGAACTACTGTAGAGAGATCGTTTTCTACAATAAAAAGAGTAAAAACTTTACCACATAGTGTGATTAGCGATAACAGACTGAGTGCACTGGTTATGATTTCAATTCACTGGGAGATCACCGTGGAGGCAAACAAAGTGTTCGGCATTATGCCTGGGAAAAAGATCAGAAGATTGCTTTTGTGGTTGAGCCCTTCTAAAACTCAGATTATTGGTACATAAAATAGTGATTTATATACTTTGTTTGTTCGAAACACTGTAATAATCCGTGTTTCGTGTTATAAGAGCTCCTCTTCCAATAAAGTTCTGGGTACAGGTCTAACAAAGCAAAACTATAATAAATCCCTCTTCACCATTCCACAAAATGTCGAAGCCCCTATAGAAAAATTGCTGTCTACGGACGGACCTACCAAACACCAAGACTAATAAATATCTCATGTGATACAGTAAGAAATTTTAGTAATAGTACGGCTACATTGGAACTTTGTAAAGAAACTTAGTCTATTCATACAAGATACTTTAACTAGGTTAATTGAAAATCTTGTTTACCATTTATAATCTGTGTTATAGTATATACTGTTCATAATGGACTCAAGTTAATCGTTTACATTAATTTCTTTCCAATATTAATATTTACGTACCTTTGTGCCATGTCATTTATCTATGCATCTTTTGCGACAATCTAACCTGAACATTAAATTTTCAATTAAAGGTGTGACTGTTGTCGCAGATATCGTATAGAAAAGATATCGTTTTTATATTTTTGCATAGAGACTAAAAGTGATGATACACCACTGGTTGTATTTGAAAATCAATAAACAATATACAAGAGTAGTAGAGTACTCAGTTAAAGAATGACCGTTTTATGGTTTTGCATAGAATTACATCCACGTATTATTAACATAACATATAGCAATAATTGGCGGATTTGAAACTGAAAGGAACGGTTTGGCAATAATCAGCAGTCAATGTGGAGTGCTTTACTTAGATTCATAATCATAGTTTAAAATAGGTATTTGAATATATAATTTAATAACCAATATGGCTCATATGCAGTACAACATTGTAGTAGTAGTATATTTTAGATTTAAGTATGGATTAATATTTGCAATAACAAAAATTTAATATTTGAACTGACTTAATCATTCAAAATATTACCATTACGAAAGTAAGCATTCACATTTTCTTGTAATTTCAAAATATGGAAATCAATGTTCTGAACTCCGTTGGATTTGTATTTTGACAACCTTCAAAATGATGTATCACAAGCTAGGGGTGAATTTGAAATTTTAAAGTGATGTGAATTAAGTGAAAAGTAAAATTCATGAATATATAATATATATATATATATATATATATATATATATATATATATATATATATATATATATATATATATATATATATATATATATATATATATATATATATATATGTGTATATATACAGGGTGGCATGATAGTACCACGCAATAGAGGTCACTAAAATAAGAAACAAAGTTCCTATGAACTTAGGTCCGCAACACCTTCCTTTAAAAGACATGGAGTGTTGAAGTTTAATTTTTTTTTTTTAATATCTTTTTACAATGATGTAATAAGCGGACGAAATTTTGTATACAGAGGCTTTTTATCACGCAGAATTCAAATATGACCTTAGTTATTTTATTACTGATAGAGGGCGCCACATGCAGGTTTCGATCTTGTTTGAATCGGTCCTAACTTTTTTTCCTTACACTGTATGTCCTTTTCGACTGGAAAATTTTTTTTCCCATCTTTTCCGCTTCAGAAAGGTATACCTTATTGAAGTCGCAATGACCAACGGTTTACGATATCAGTGTACGCGACCTTGTCAATAATATCAACTTTGTATTTTGTTATGACAGCGCTTGTCATATAACATTCGTGTGCGTTTTCCTTTTTTCATTTCAAAAAATGATTTCACATGAGAATAGTGATGCTGCTAAAGCGGCTACTTATGTATTATTGCCGGTAAAGTCAAAAGAGAGGTATGGATTGGTCTACGATTTATTTCAAAAATGGAGCAAAGATAAAAATGTGCACACTATAAATGAAGAAGTCATCCTTGCATATTTAATGGAAAAATCCAAAATCTTAAAGCCATCAAGCTTCTGCAGCAATTACTTGATGCTTAACTCCAGAATGAACGTTATAAATAATATAGATATAAACCGTTATTCCAAAAGAAAATCCATTGGCTATAAACCAAAAAAATCAAAAGTATTGAATAAAGAAGAAGTAGACCAACTCTTATCGGAACTGGAGATAATATCTACCTAATGACAAAGGTAATATAATTAAATCTAATTTCTCTTCTTCCTTTTGATTATTTTTTTTTTATATATTTTAAGTTATATTAATAATTGGTTTGGCAGGCGCTTGTTGTCGTGAAGAGCTTTGTAAAATGCACGCTCGCACGCATGCCACACACGCACACACGCACACACGTACACGCACACACGCACGCCCACACGCCAACGCGCCCTCATGCCAGCACGCCAGCACGCACGCGCGCCCGCGCTCGCCTACGGCTCGTCCTGGAAACTTCCTGCTCATCCCGTAAAATTTCACTTTTGGAACTTGTTACATATCGTCGTTTAGCTGCGAATACCTCCAATGCGACACTTTTGGCAAAATAGGTTTTTCATGGCAGTCGATGCAGCTTATTGTTCTGTATGCGGTAGTAATGTCTTCCATGTAAAAATCCTAAATTTAACCCGTGAAATTTAAGACTTTCATTTCTCCTATGTGACATGGTCCTTTGATTGGGAACAGTAATCCCTCCAATGTGAAGGTTTGTCACATTGGAGATATTTCTTTGTATTTGTGCTTTATGTATTCATCAAGAACAAAACGCATGCTGATGTTAGTTCACGGTAACAATGAAAACCCGGATAATTGTAATTCATCTGATGTGGGCGATTGAGAGGACTAACGTCTTTGTGGATGAGAATTGTGAAGGTAATATGATAGATAATTATTATCACTATAGGCTATAAACTGTTAGTTTAGTTTATAAATAATTATTGTAAAACTTGCAGAACCAGGACAAAATTAGCACCCGGATAATTACATTTCTGCAACCCTTGAGAACTATTTATTAACGGGATCCACTATTCAAGAAGTATGTGTCTCCGTGGATACAGAGAATCTAAAGGTTCGCGCTCATACTAAGAAAAGTTTTGCCGATGGGGTAAGTATTCCATAATGAACATGGTTTTGAATTTGTCAAAAACATGGATGCACCTGAATTTGTCACCTCTGACTGATATTCAAATGGAGATAGTTATGGTAATATTTTCAACTTACAAAAATCAGTTACCAGTTTTGATCATTTAGTATAACATTTTAGAATTTGAGGCTGCGACAAATGGATAAGTTGAAAATGGAATGTACAATACCGATGGAAATGAAAATAATTTTCTACCTCAACCCAACGACATTAATGATGTGGAAAAAGATAATGAAATCATTACCAATGAAATTGAAAATAATTTCCTACATGAACCGAACGACAATGATATGGAAGAAGAAATCATAATTGCAGACCTGGTTAATCAGACCACAAATAGTACAGAAAACTAAACGTTACCGAAAACATGTCAAAAGTAAAAAGATTACAAAGCAAAAAATACACCGGCTATAAAAGGGACAGGGATAAGGTAATTACACACGAAACTCTTAAACCTGCCAAAACAATGAAGAAAAAATGTTCTCACAAAACCCTGAAAATTTTTAAGCTCACTTTTTTTGTGATCGTCGCTGTCAAACGAAGATAGGAAACGTATTTTTATGACTTTTTGGAAAATGGAGACATGTGATGAGAAAAAGGTGTTCGTAAGGGGTTTGGTTCAGAGGAGACATGCAAGAAGAAGAAGACAAGTTGTTGAGCAAGCTACAGAGAGACCTCTCAAAAAGACCCAAGGACACGATTACTTTTTAACTGGTAAAAATAGAGACCGCATTAAAGTATGTCGTTTGTTGTTTATAAACACTCTAAGAATACGTGAAGACACCAGGAAACGCTGAGTTAAAGCAGACGGAAATATTTCCATGGACCTATCTACTTCAAGTTCTGATACCACTCTGGAATTGGATTCACAATTTAAGAGAAGAAAGAAATCCCATGGAACTCGAAGATCTATCGAGCGGGATGAAGTGACTGCAATTGTAAAAACGTGGCTTTCCCTCATACCTAAAGTCCCATGCCATTATTGTGGAACTTCTTCCAACATGGAGTATGTTAACAATGAATTAATTTCCAAAAATCGTATGTACAAGGTTTTCAAATAATGGTGCAGTGATAATAATAAAAAGCAGCGAATTTAAACGGTTTAAGGCTGTTTTGGCCTCAGAAAAAATCTGGGTCTATAAACCACGTGTGATACATGTGTGATAAATGTGGAACAATAAGTGACGACGTATATACACCCACTTGCCAAATAAAGAAACAGCGAAGGTCACTAAAGCTAAAGTCATAAAATCAGCTAATGATGAGCAGTTAGTATTCTCAATGGATCTACAGAGCATCCTAACGTGTCCCAGACTACTTTGTTCGAAGAGCTGAAACTTCAAATACATAACGATTTGTACCCAAAATGACGCTCGTATCAATTTGTATGTTTGGCACGAGGTCAATGGTCGAGTAAGTTCTAATGGATTTACGTCATGTGCCTTGATATAAATGCGTTATTCTCTTGGTGTTAAACCTATCTAAATGTTTTAGAATTATAGTCTATCGCATTAAACAACCAATCCGACTTAATTATACTATTAACCACATTCTTGTTGAAACTAAGAATACAGTTACTGACTTGGGAGTTACTTTTTCGTTTGACCTCTCTTTTAGTAAGCATATACATTGGATATGTAATAAAGCATTGAAACAACTGGGATTTCTATTTCGCTGCACAAAACATTTTCGAAATCATCTGATTGTAAAAACTATATACTTTTCATTTGTTCGTTCCACTCTAGAATACTGCTCGCAAGTATGGTCACCTCATCAATCTACACGTATTGTAAAAATCGAACTAGTTCAGCACAAGTATCTACGATTTTATTGATACAAATCTGGTCCTCATGCAAGTAATTTTTCCTATACAAGTGTTCTTACCGCTATAAAAAACAATACTTTACGTGGCAGACAAAAATTTTTTGATCTTACATTTCTTTATAAACTACTGAATGGTCAACTAGATTGTTCCTTCCTTCTCCAATTAATTACCTTTAACACATCTGGAAAAAAAGTAAGGTATACTCATCTTTTTCGTGTAAAGCGTCACAAAACGAACTACATTTATAACATGGCTTCTGCAAGGTTTATGCGCTTTGCAAACTCCTATCCAACCCTCGATTTATTTGCACTATCTTTCAATGCATTTAAACATAAAGTAAAATATATGATTTCCAATGAAGATGACTCTTTCTGTGCACAATGCTATAGTTAAGCGTAATGTAGTTAAATTGAATACTTGTATTCTTTTTTATTCTATGTAATTGTTTCAATTTAATTGTTAAATTGCTATCTAATTCAATTTTATTGCTTAATTAAAATATTAATAGACCTCCATATTATATTCAAATCTGAATATCTTGTATACTTTTATAATTGTTGCTTCTGATGTTTTTGGGGTTTTCCTGTAAATAAACATTATTATTACTATTATCTCAAGGACGATATATTACTATTACCATACTTTGTTAAAAATCAATCTTAGATACGACTGACTCTATCATCCAAATAGACATTATTATTATATTATAACCAAAATCAATTTGATAGGAAATCAATCTTTCTGATGCCTATCGCTTAAAAGGCACACAATCCTAGTAAATACTTTCTGAATCGTGGAAATTCAAATTTATATGGGAACCTATATGAACACGGAACAATCTTAATTTAATCTCTATGTTACATACCTACGATTTATCCTGTTATATTTTATATGTCAAAATAATAGAATTAATAATTGACCGTACACTTTCTTTGAACTTCACTGGTGCTTTGTAACATAAATAATAGGCACATACATTTTTTCAGATTAACTTAAATCTGCAAATCCGTATATTCAATTATGTCATCAAAGGGTACGTAGCAGAAATTAAAATAGGAAATCCCCAGACGTATCGCCCCTATTTTAGTACTGGACGGCAGTTGGTCGTGTATTACGAACAGATAATGGCTGCACATTTTAAATGAATTGAAGAATAATTTTTATTTATATTAGCATGATCCATTTTGGTATTTTAAAGATCTCCTTTTTGAAATTAAGTTTTTTTTGCGTGTACATGAGAATAAAAAAATCTAATAAAATATTACTTACTGCAAAGTTATGAATCCCAAGGTATAACCCAAGTCAACATCTTATTACCCACCTTAGCAATCTCGCTATAAACACTTAAAAATTATTCCCTAGTGACCTTAATATATGTAACACAAGTTAAATATATAACAAGTTTTCTTTTTAAGACTTTTGCATATGAAAATCCCTTATTTAAGTTTTAGTATGCGTAACTTTTTCTTTTCAAACTACGATTTTGCATCAAAATATTACTTGTAAAAGAAATTATCTTCATTTAAAGGATTTTCTTTTACCATTACTAATATAAATTTATTGTACAATCAAAGATTATAGTTTATATAACTTTCTCTTTAGATGTAACTGTCAATACAAGAAGTGTTTCAGTTGAATCTTTTAAACTTTCTTTATAAAAAGTTTTTCACAAAACTTACGGAAACAGTTCGAAAGTAAAACAAGGTTTGGCAATATATTTACTTGAAATGTAGAAGAATGAAGGTGTCAGTTATCTTCTTTTAGTTTGCCGTAACATATAATAGAAAATTGAATATTCCCTTGTGTGTTCAATAATGAAAATTCTCGACACTATGTGACAATACTGATTTAAAAATAATTTTTCAATTTATTACTTTTATGTATAATCTAAAATTCATTGTTGTAGTTAATTCATACCAAATTGCTTTATATTTCGAATAATTTTCTAAATTACTCGAAACGAGCACTTTGCTAATTTAACTAAATACTCATAGGTGTATTTTAAGCTATTCGATTAATGTATTCCAAATAACTCTATTACAGGATTATGATGGTATTAAAATAACATATCGTAGTCAGTTATTCTACTAAAATTTATTTGGTTCCAGTAAAAACAAAATTCGATTAAATATGAGTACTTACTCCAATCAAAATAAATATTAAACTTAAAATGCAATGAACAAAGTACATACTCGTATTATGTAGGACATATGTAAGTTAGTTTCCATTCTTTATATTACTTAGAAGGGCATTAACTATACGGACATAAATATTATTTTCCCACTTTATACAAAAACAATTCATGTAATGAAAATCTTTTAGAAAATATCAGTTTTAATACATTGCGACCGCAGTATTAGTTTAAACGCCTTATTGGAACAGACTGATGCTGCGATCAGGTTATTCACTAAATGTGATTAACTTACTATTTGTATGGGTTTCAGAACACACACAACACTGAAAAGTGAAAATAAGAAAATCACACCTTTTTATTATTATAAATAATAAACACAAATTATTTGCATTGGAAACCGTTATAAAACTAGAATTAACATTCACACCTGTTTTTGGTTGTAAATGTGTCAACATAGCTGGCGTTTCGTCAGCTGTCGCCATTTTTCGCGTAGAGAGAGCCAAAGAAGCTCACAGTGATTTGTTGAAAATCCATTTTGACACATGGACCTTATTTTGAATGCTGTCCTCTATACAGAGTGGACCAAAGGTCTGTAAACGCCCAATTATCTCGTAAATTATTAGTCCGAATTGTACAAAATTTGGGATAAGCCTATTGTGGGATACGGAGATTCCAGATTTGACATTTGAAATGTTGTCAGATTTGACCTTTCCCGTATATTATTAGTCATTTTGGTTTTTTAATACATCACCCTGTATATGCAGTCATTATTGGAATCTCCTTTTCAATACGAGTTCAACCATACGTAACACTTATGATTTTATATAGTCTAGAAGGTCTTGAATACATAAAACAGAAGTCTAGCAATGCCTAATTGCCTCAATAAATTTTTTAATACAAACTATTTTCAACTACATTAAAACGTAACAATTGAAATATTACAACATTTTTAACATAATGATTACTTAATCAAGTGTTCAAAATGTGCTCAATTTGTGAGCTAATAGTACCCATAATCGCTGGTAGAACGCGTCTATCATATTTCTCCATGATTCTCTAGAAATTAATCGAGATACATTGATAATTCGTTGCCTTAGCTCTGCAAGACTTGCTGGTTAAGTTTTGTAAACAGAATTTTTAAGTATTCCTAATAAAAATAATCTTTAGCATTGAAATCAGGTGAACGTGGAGGCATTCAATACTACCTCGTCAACCAATTCATCGTTCGGGAAATATCTTATCTAAATAACTCCGAACACTTACACCAAAATCAGCTGGAGCTCTATCTTGCTGAAACCATATCTGATTAAAATTGGTTCCAATCACGTTTCTCAGTGTAGGTACAATTTAATTTTTAAGTAGCACTTCGTACTTATCTGACGTAAAATTTCCTTCGATAAAAAACGGCCCAATTAACTTAAGTGTTCAAAATTAGCACCATCTACTTCTAAACATTTATGTTAGAGAATTAAAAGCAAGTAAGACTCTCTGCATCATATCTTCATTTGTCGTAACATTTTCCGCTGTATTTTTTTAAGCCAATTCGTTTGGTATCGGTATACCCTATATCTAAATCCAACCACTCTTGAGATATTAGTTAAAACGCAACAACACTTAATTATTTCAACATTAGTAAATGGTAGGCCATGGTTGTCAAAGATTTGATAGTTAGAACGTTAATTGTTTATGTTGTTTTGACAGTTTTCTTTACCAGTTTGTATTTCATAGTAAATAATGGCAAATGTAGGATTTACAAATGATGATTTTTTAAATCTTATCATTATCTACGGCGAGTGTAATAGAATTGTTGAACGGACTTGCCGTGTTTTTGCAGAACGATATTCAAATCGACCAAATGCAACTGGTGATATTGGAAGAAGATTGCTTAAAAACTGCCGTCAGTTTGGTCAATTTAAGACAAAAATTAGTAAAAATAAACCACTAGTGGACAGTGACATAAACGAAATTAATGTTTTGGGTTATTTTACGGCCTCTCCAAATGCCTCTATTAGAGATTGTGAGAGAGATCTTACTTTGTCGACGAGAACAATTCATCGCATTTAAAAAAACACAAATGGAAATCATTTTCATGTCATTTGGTGCAACACTTACAATTAGGTGATCTTCCTCGAAGGGTAGAATTCTGTGAATGGTTTTTAATGAAGACCCAAGAGGATGAAAACTCCATAAAAAAAGTTATATGGTGTGATGAAGCAAAGTTTAGCAAAAATGGATTATTTAATCGACATAATTCCCATTTTTGCTCTAATGAACATCCACATATTAGTAAAGAACGTTATTTCTAAGATAGTTGGAGTTTTAATGTTTTTTTGTGAAATAAAAGACGATAAAATTTTAGCATTAAAACTTTATGATGAAAATTTAAATGATGCAAGATATTTCCACATTTTAGAAGAAGCCATACGACCGGCGTTACATTCTTTAAGAAATGGAGAGGCGGCTTCAGCTTGGTATCAGCAAGATGGAGCACCTCCTCATAACTTTGGGCCTGTTGTTCAGCATCTTTACGACATGTTTGATGATAGATGGATTGCCAATTAGGGTCCATTTCGTTGGCCAGCTCGCTCTCCTGATTTGGCTCCTCTAGATTTTGGTATTTGGAGTTACATTAAAAATCAGATATTTTCTGACCATATATTTAATGTTTGTGGTATTTGAGTATGGTTTTCACGCATTCAGTGTGGATTTACGTCACTCCAGTACCTTAAATTATGTCGATTTTCAATTTTATCCATCACTACCTCAGTAAACTCTAATCTACATCTTCACTTAATTCTTACAATAAATGAATTTTGTATGGTTGAAATCTATTCTTATGTAATACATGTAAGACTGAAGAATGATCTATATCATGTAATTGTGCAACCCTGCGTGAGGATGTATGTGGATCTTCAACGAAACTCTGCATTATATCTAAAGTTTTGTTGTCATTTATAACTGTTTTTGGTCTACCTGATCGGTATCTACCTTTAACTCCTCCAGAGTCCTCAAAGCGCTTTACAGTTTTTTGTACTATCGCCTTATGGATAAAAGAACGGTTTGGGAAAGTATCCTTGAACAAGTTGGCTACTTCACTATAAGATTTTTTCTGTTGTCGTACCTTTCATCATTAAAATAGTAATTCGTTTCATTAACAAACTATTTTAGAGAAACAATTTACTATGCAAAACTTTTCAAAACACATCACACTACTACTATAGTTTTATTTAATAATGTAAATGGTGAACAAATGCCAAAATCACAGCATTATATATTTAAACATTTAAATTTCTTCAAATCTACATATTTTGTACTGTTTTATGTATTTAAGACCTTTTAGACTACATAAAATTATAAATGTTACACATGGTTGAACTCGTATTGAAGAGGAGATTACAATAATTACTGCATATGCAGGGTGATGTATTTGAAAAACCAAAGTGACTAATAATATCAGAGAAACGGCAAATTTGGCAACGTAGTAAACGTCAAATCTGGAATCTCCGTATCTCAAAATAGGTTTATCTCAAATTTTTTACAATTCGGACTAGTAATTTACGAGATAATTGGAAGTTTCCAAACTTTTGGTCCACTCTATATATCTTACAGCATCGTAGAATAGCATCCTCAATCTTTTTTCAGTATTTGGATATTGGCCCCACTGCCAACTAAAAACGTACCCGATGTCCTAGAATAATGTTGTTTTCTTCGTGGAAGTTTTCGATTAATGATGACGCAGAAAATGAATACTTTACAAAGTAATAAAAATTTCGAGAATCACTAGAGTAATAAAAGTGTGCAAGTATTTGCGAGCGCAGCATAGTTACAATAATCGAAATTACGTTTTAAGTTTCGAGTTACCGGTTTTAAGTAAATATGGTTCTAGTTATCGCCAACGAAAAAGACTGAATCATCAAACGTTGATATCTTAAATTTGCACGTTGGGGTAGCTAAAATTTTTTAGGGGAGGCTGTTGTCGCTAGTTATTGGGTTGAAATAGTAGAGTGGGGACACATTGTGGGCAATTTAAGAATGATTTTAGGTAAAAACTTACGTGTAATTGGTTAATTAAGAAGGGAAAAATTTATCGATATGGAGAGATGAACTTTTGATCGATGTTTGGATTTTAGTGTGGCAAAATGTAGCAAACAACAGCGAGATTTTCAGCAACTGCGACCACGCCCGATTGTAGAGTAGATGGTGGTTGCCGATAGATGGTTAGGATAGTAAATAGTGGAGAATAAATATCTAGGTCTCGCCTAGGCTATTTTTCAGACAGTTTATAATCCTAACAAGCATCATCTTTTGTGATGGGATTCTCAGATAGTTTCAGTTTTGGACTAACTGGTATCAAAAAAGGATAAAATAATGTTGAAGGACAGAGGCAGAGAACGGGCCATTAGCCAGCTCAAATTGCATTTTGAAGGGCCGAGTGAGAGTCGTAGTGGTGTTTTTGGATTATGCCTTTTCAAAAAGACTTGGAATTTAGAGAAGTTTTGTGAATGTTAATGAGTAGTATATTCATAAATTCTGAAGCTAAGTTTAAATAATTTAATGCAACTCTCGTATAATAGTGAAAGGTAGATCGACATTATTAATGTAAATTTTGAATTGACAATTTTCCAATTAATTTTTGAGTTAGAGTTTTATTTTGTGATACTTTTGAGTGATTTAACCTACATTTTCAATTTAAGATTGTGTTAAGGATATTTAAAGCTTGGAAGTCAGCTTATTTTTCAAATTAAGAAAGCGTGTAATGATGACCGGCAGGGATTTTGAAGGTAAAGTTATAGGTTGAGCTAACAATTAAAGAGAAGGTTGCGATTGCTCGAGCACCGGATGCGAGGAGTTTTTGCTAAATGTGTAAATTTGGCTGAGTTTTTGATTTTTAGAGTGAGCACTTTGCATTCCTGGCCTATGCGGAAGTTTAGTTCTAGCTCATGACGTTATTATTTTAAAAATTGAAAGTCAGATGACACCTTAGTGAAATTCTATTACCGATTTTGAGTTTGTTTAGGTTTAGTGGGCACTCCTTTAACCGCGACACTACTGCTGAGATCAGTCGGTACGGGCTGATGTATTGACATACTCAGATAGTTTTAGATATTACGCAATTTTGCAGATTGCAAATATATTAAAAGTTTTCTATGAGAGATATTGAAGTATTACATTTAGATATTTCTAGTATAATTTAATGCCTGTTGCTACTGTTTACCGGAGCACTGACAACTGCTTCCTTCTGAGTTGTTGGATTTATTCCATTACTCGTTAGGACGGCGGGTAGCGGTTACTCAACGGAGTTGCGTTAGTCAATATTAAAGAGAAGTATCCAGATGAAATAGTTTTTTTAACATAGTATTCAACTGTAAAGTTGGCAATTTAGACTGGATTTCATTCGATTTGCTACATAATACTAATCTGAATGCTTATTTTTTGGCTATTTGATCGTGCCCTATGATTAATTTTGATACAAATTTAAACGCAAATAGCTATATTTTTAATAAATTAAATAGTATTAAATCGTCTTGAAAACGATTAAGCAGAATACCCTCTAACAGACGAAAGCTAACAATGATAAACCATAAAACAAATTCAACCATATTTAATCAAATTATGACGTCCAAAGTTGGGAAAGACTTTAATTTTTAAAGTAAAAATTCACAGGCAAGAACTTGACATACCAATTAAATATCAAGTTATATCATAACAAATCCAACAAAAACAGAAGCTTCCGTTACTATTTAAGGACTATAATCGTTATTAGACATTAAAAACATGATGTACATATTTAACCTTATCTTAATTTTAACTATGTGTTAAATCAATGCAATTATGTGTTAATTTTAACTATATTTGTTAAATCAATGCTATGCTGTGATTACTTAACAAGCTTAATTGGAAAAGCATTTACTTCCATGCCTGACAAAAACAGCAAAAAACCTAGAGATGACAAAGGTTCAAATTAAAATTAAGACAAACCCTTCTTTTTTTAATTACAAAACACCAAAACCTATTTAATTGGAGAGTTTTCTTGCCTGTTTTAGTTATTTCGATGTTTATATATTTCATTTTATCCATAACGTTAGTTATGAAAGGAGGAAAAGCCTTAACAACGTTAAGTGGTAAATGCATTTTACGTGTACGTGTAATATGTTGAATTATATTATTACTTTCTCCAAGGGAATAATCATTAGCTTATAATGATACTTTTATATAATAAAACTTATTTTCTAACAATTATCGACCGCAGACTCGTTTAGTTCGATCCACTAGAGCTTCCAGTTTTTTTTGACTACTACTAAATCGACTTATGACCTCATTTGACAAAGTTTCGCCCAGATCGGTTATGGTGTCTGTGAGTATCTGCATTTGTACGTATGCGGGCGCGAGCGTGGGTTTGTGGATGTGGATGTGAATGCGGGTGCGGATGCGAGCGTTGGTGTGGGCGTGGATGTGTGCGTCTATGTGGATATAGGTGTGGGTATGAGGATATATGTGGGTGTGTGTATGCATGTGTGTCTTTAATCAATCCTTCATTCGCAAAATCTTAAAAAAAGCGATGCAAATTTTACACAAATATTTACGACCTAAACGTTAAGGCGCCAGTGATTTTTTATGTGAATTGCGGGGTAAAATGCAACAGTGGAAATTTCTTATTTCATCTGAGATAATTAAAAAAATTCAAAAGAAATTGCATTGAAGTTTGAGTGTTCATATCCAAAATGGTCAGTAATTTTTGGTGGTGGTGGGGTTTCGAAGTAGGCCAGTTTTTGTCTTTCGGTCGTAACACGTCAAAAAATTTTAAAAGAGATTGCATCAAAATTTGGCAAGTGTTTAAGACATAAATGACGGAGAGATGAAATGAGTTGAAGAATGGACTAGAAATTATGTAGTAATATAAATAACTTGGGATTGGACAAGTCGCCGCCGTCATCTCGCCGCGGGACAATTCGCCATACGTATCATATACGTAAAAGGATGAAGTAAACACGTCTCCCTATAGTACAACTAAAGCCGATCACCTTAATACAGTCGACGTAAGTTGTATATTTAAGGCGGCTATGCTTATCAAGAATTAGTAAAATATTTACAATTATAGTAAGTTAAATGAAAATGTTAGGTATTTTTGTTTTCCTATGATTATATTGAACAATAATTATTATTTACACACTGGGTGTTTCAAAAAACGGTTCGTTAATTTCTAGGGTAAATAGAATATTAAAAAATAACGTTAGTTTGGTTAATAAACATGTGTCCGAAAATGCCTCCTTAAGAAGATACGGCCCTGTAAAAGTGGCGCCAAAAATCCTTTTTTCTATCTCTGAAATGGTTTAAGATACCTAAATGAAATTTAAATCACAAATACCTTTGATTTGGTCATAAAAGATAGTTTAATATTTTGTGCAGGAGCGTCGCTAAAGGGGTGCCTCTTATTTTGTCCCCAATTTTTAATTTTTGGGCAAAAATAATATTTTTTAAACAATTTTCCACAAAAAAGGTGCTCTTGTTGAAAAGCAAAAAATTACTGGTTTTGGAGTTATTTGAAGTTTTAACATATTTTACCTAAAATAAGAACATAAAGGAAATATTGAGTTAATTTGATTTACTTGAATTAAGTAGGCTTAGACTGCAGACTCGCGATTTTTTTTTGTTTGATAGATTCGTTTGACACATTGTTGTTGATAGTTTTGGTTTGTTTAACAAGTAATAACGCTTTTAAAACCTTTGAAAATACCAGTAATGACTATACCGATATGTTGTTAACATTAGGGGAATGTGACGGAAATGCTAAAGCAGCAAAAAAAATATATGCGGAAAAACTACCAAGAAGAATAGTTCCGGATTTAAAAACATTTTTGAATTTAGTGAGGCGATGCCGTGAAACTGGAACATTTAAACCAAAGAAGGTAAATTCTGGTAGACCAAGAGTAGCAAGAATTGCTCAAACAGAAGAAAATATTTTAAATCTAGTTGTTGCGGATCCTACGATAAGTGTAAGAAATATGGCAAGGGCAAGTAATGCAAGTGTTTGTAATGTACATCGTGTATTAAAAGAACAATTATTGCTCCCGTTTCACTACAAGCAAGTACAAGAATTATTGCCTGAAGATCTTTTTTTGAGAAGAGACTTTTGCGAATTATTACAAGAAATAATCAGACAGAACCCTGATTTTTTACAAAATATTCTTTTCGCCGATGAATCAACTTTTACTAGACAAGGTATGTTTAATAGTCATAACAGTCACTTCTAGGCAGAGGAAAATCTGAAGGTTAAACTTGTAACGCATTATCAACATAATTTATGTTGAATGTATGGGTTGCTTCAATAGGCAACCACCTCGTTACATACCATATTTTTGATTAAAATTTAAATGGTGAAAGATTTGCCGCTTGATCTACAAAGAAATATGGTGCTGCACCTCACTTCAGTAGACAAGCTAGAAGATGGCGCAACGAACATTTTTCAAATCGTTGGATTGATCGAGATGCTGATGTTTATATCCGCTGGCCACCAAGGTCCCCTGAACTATATCTCTTGGATTTTGATGTGTGGAGTTTAGTTAAAGCAAAAGTATATTCAAGCAAAATAAATTCCATTCAATTGAAGCGAGAGTAGAAAATAATTTAAGAATGATAATTCAAGAACCATGGCTACTCCAAAGGATTATGTTTTCACTAGAAAAACCTTTACGATTATGTATTCGTGAAAATGATGTGCATTTCGAACATTTAACCCATACCTACTTGTTCAATTTTTGTTCTGTTTGTTTTGTGTTATTCGTTGTTTTTTTTCCTTTGTTTGTTCTGTGTTAATGTCATACAATTAAAACCTTTTTTAAGTTCGAAATAATTTAAAATATTTTTTTCTCATAGTTGTTTCTGAAACAGTCATTCTCACCTGAGGTAGTTCGTTCTCGCGCATGAAAATTATTAATTGTTTCATTTTAAAATAATTTATTAATTCGGTCAACATTACTTGCTAAAACCTCAGATAACTCCAAAACCAGTAATTTTTTTTGACTTTCGAAATGAGTTTTTTTTTTGTGGCAAATTGTTTAAAAAGTATTCTTTTTGTCCAAAAAATTAAAGATATCCTCATAAAAAAAAAGTTTGGGGGCAAAATAAGTGGCACCCCTCCTTTAGCGACGCTCCTATACATAATATTAAAAATTTGTCGACGCTGTCTTTTATGATCTAATCAAAGGTATTTGTGGTTTAAATTTCATCTAGGTATCTTAAACCGTTTTAGAGGTAATGAGATAATGAGGATTTTTGGGGCCACATTTACAGGACCGTATCTTCTTAAGGAGGAATTTTCGGACACATGTTTATTGACCAAACTAACGTTATTTTGGCTAGAAGTTAGCGAAACGTTTTTTGAAACACCCTGTATATACAAACACTTATTGTTCCATTTTAAAACTGTGAGATATCCCTCTCAAATACTCGATGATTTCTATACGCTCGTAGTTCGTAATGTATGAAATACATTAAAAAAGATATTCCCCATGGTCTATGAAGTTTATTTATTTCATCCACGGCGAGCTGTCCCACGGCGAGATGACGGCGGCACGTTGACGGCGGCGAGTCGATGGCGGCGAGTTGTCCTAAACAGAGTTATTTTTGATTTCTTATTTCATTTTATAAAGTATTATTTATGAATACTCCATAACTAATATTTTCTGATGGTCGGTGGAATAGAGCATTTTACCTATTTCGTTTTTACGCCCATTTACGAAAAGTTTTAAGTGCGTTTATTCCATGTTATTTACGGTCTAGCACAAATCGCCGTAATCAACTCGCCGCCGTCAACTGCTCGCCGTCATCTCGCCGCGACATTATTCCACCGACCATCAGCACATTATATGCATAGTTACACAAATATTAGTTATGGAGTATTCACAAATAAGTATTTTATAAAATGAAATAATAAAGTAAAAATAACCTAATTTGATATTAAATAGCTATAAAGAAGTACGTTCTACCATGACCGTCTTAGATGAGGTAGTCAAAGTTGTGTTCTTAACGACGACATAATCAAGATCATGCTATAAAACGAATTGACATATCAAACGTTACTGACTAACAGTTAGCAAATACAAAAAAAGAAGTGACATGTACAGGGTGTCCCATTTTCGATGTAATTGGGGGATTTTAGGTATTTCTCAAATAGATAGAGTAAAATCATGGTCGGGACCCTTGGATCGATTTTTAAAACAAATTTAATAATCTAAAGAACATTTCAATATCTCGACTCGTTTGGGAAATATAGGGTGTTTTTCGAAAATCGTAATACCTCCTGCCGACAAATAGAAACAGAAGTTGGCGTATCTAAATCAAGAGTACAAAAAATCTTAAAAAAAATATAATTATACTCCGTACAAAAAAAGAGTAATTCAGCACCTTAATGATGGTGACTTAGAACGGCGAATTATTTTTTGTAATTGGTATTTAGAACAGATTAGACAAAATAGGAATTTTGGGCGCAATATCATTTGGTCTGATGAGAGTCATATTACGAGTGCAGGAATTTTTCATCGCAATAACAATCGATATTGGTCAAAAAATAACAATTTTGTAACATTAGCACGCCAAAATCAAGGTAGATTTGATTTTAATGTATCATGCTTTATTTTGGGGGGTAGATTTGTTTACCACATTTTTAACGGCAACCTTAACGGCGAGAGGTATATGGAAATATTAAACATTTGTCTTCCACAACTGCTAGATGAAATTCCATTAGCGCAGAGGGTAAATGTTTATTTTCAAGAAGATGGTGCGCCTAGTCATAATACTGTTTTAGTCCGAGATTACTTAAACCGAAACTTTAACAATCAATGGATTGGCAATAACGGACCTATTAAGTGGCCAGCAAGATCTCCAGATATTTCAATACTGGATTTCTTTATGTGGGGATTTTTTAAAAATAAAATATATCATACTCGCCACGAAACATACGAACAATTGGTCAATTCAACCAGGGCAGCATTTGAAGAATTAAGGCACACATCTATTCATTTAATTAAGGCAATTGAGCGTATTTCGCGCCGATGTACAGTTTGTTTACATCATAATGGACATCAGTTTGAACAATACCTAAAATAAGAAAAATCTGTTATAAAATAAAAATGTTATTATTTTTTTCTAAATCAATAAGTTTTTAATATGGCATAAAATACTGTGAGGACATTTTTATCTAGTTTTAAAATAAGTTCTGCGCATAGTAATATACTTCCTTTTGAATATATGAAACTATACTATACATAAGTCATAAGTGATCGTTTATAATTTTCTTATTTACCGAGATAAATATATGAAACTATATATTTTCAGAAAGATAAAAGAAATCTCTAATTAATGGAATCATAGCCAACTATGGTTACCGTTTAAAAAAATGCAACTTTGGTCTGTAACTCGGAAACAAATTAAGTTAGAAAAAAATCGAGTACGCCACTAAATTGCACATAAAAAAAAGGCACAAAAGATGTTTTTACCAAAATTTTAAATATTAACAAACAAAAAAGTTACGGGATTTTAAAGAAAACGGCATAAAACGAAAAACACCCTATATTTCTCAAACGAGTCGAGATATTGAAATGTTCTTTAGATTATTAAATTTGTTTCAAAAATCGATCCAAGGGTCCCGACCATAATTTTACTCTATCTATTTGGGAAATACCTAAAACCCCCCAATTACATCGAAAATGGGACACCCTGTACAACGGTATATCGAACAACCACTTCAGGTAGGTAATCCAAAACCAAAGTGGTCAATAATTTAACTGCGACACCAGACAATTGCTAAAGCCTTTCTTTTTCGTTTCGTTTTCCCCTTATTTGTGTACACAGCCAATGTAAACGATCTCTAAATGGAACATGTATACAATATATTTTCAGAACTAGCAGACATACACATAATTCAAATAACTGAAAATCAGGGTTAAGCTGTAAACATTGCTATGAGAAGTTTAAGAATTGGAAGGAAACAGTATTTATGTCAGGTAATTAGTAATAGTTATAACATATTATAGTATAATCTATATGTATGTAAATAATTTTATAAGTAAATTGTATCCCATAGTTTAAAATTAATACATCTATATACTTAGGTGTATTGATATTTTATTTTTCACTTTCTAAATAATTTCGACCATACAATAATTGTCTTATCCAAGTGGGAAATATTTTCGAGTCGGGTAACTCAAATGTTTTACATTATGTTTGCATTTGTGTTCAGTATCAACCAATATTAAATTCCAGTTTGACTTTCAGCTATTATACTCGCGTAATTTTTGAACAGTTAAAACACAGCGTCTAAAAAGTGACGATTAACGTTCAAAAGGCTCAAAATTACTGTCCACTTAAGTTGAAACTTTTTTGAGGTTGATAAAGCAAATTGAAGATGTGTAGAAAAGTTATCTGAAACTAGTTACTTTCTTAAAATGGATGTTTGAACTTTTTAGCTTTATAAATATCATTTTTATACGTTTCTATTGTATAAGGGCAGTCAATGATAACATATTTCGGTATCTGGAAATATATATTTTGAACAAGCTTTTCATATGAATAATTCAATATTTGAGTATCACAGTTTTTAGATAATACCCGTACCACAGAAATCAGTAAACCTACACCATATCAAATATATGTAGAGCCATTATTTATTGAATGTTATACAATGAATACATATTTACATAATCTTTAATTATACCAGTGTAAATAATACACTCAACCAATATTGTAATTAATTAAATTAATAAACTAGCAAATGGAAATATAATTTAGATTATAATAGTAGGTACTTCTCATAACGTTTACGTAGTTATAATGTAAATTTAATTAATACTCCCTTTTAGCAACAATAATTATATAAACGTGTTATAAGTAATACTACCGATTCATATTGCTACTTTACCTATTTTATTAACCTAGTTAATTCAATATGTTTTAAAATACCATTTAATCAATTTTTTTTTAATTAAATTTATATATTTTATATTTGAATAAAAGTAAACAGGACTTCAAACTAATTAGAAAAAGCAGAAAAATATAATATTTCTATGTGATGTAGTTTTCATTTAGACGTGATTGTTGTTTACCAGTTAGCCATTAACAAATGCGTTGTTAACATCGTTACCTGGAAAAATATCCTAATAAATGTTGACGAGATGTTGAATTATAATTCGATAGATGTTGTTCTATTTCCTGCTAATCGTTTCAAGCAACAAATATACTCTACACCACCTTAATGAATAGAAAGTATTTTTCACCATTGGCCATTCTGTTATAGCAGACTTATCTAAATACTCATTACTAAAGTATTCTTTCCATATACATTTCATGCTCAGCATCCAACTCAAATAATTGAAATTGACATATTACACTTTGCACTGAACTAACGCAATTTACACCTCTAGTAATATCGTATAAATGCTGTAATTTAGCTATTAACATATATAGGTCATGACCAGTCTTTCAATTACCACGTTTACTACGTTATTGTAAAATTCTGGAAATTTTATACGAGGTAATAGATTCAATCAGTAACTTATTATATTAAGAAGTGGCCATAACTGTTCTATAGAATAGTTGTTAATAGTATAATACGTACAGTTTTCGAAACCACCTTTATTGGTAGCCATGGCCCGTTAGGTGAGTGGAAGTAGTTTACAATTACTCCTTGATTGTCCACAAGTATGTGTCATTCTTGCCTATCGGATACCACTTTTTGATGAAGGACTAGCGTAGAATTTAGTTGCGATGTCACTTATATTTACTTTATAAAAAGTTAAAAAAAGGTGTAGTGATTAGTAGTTATTTGAACATTAAAACGGTAAGTTTGCACCGCGGTCTAGCTCAGCAAGGTACATTCCTTACGAAACTTACTACAGGGTGAGGACTCATTAATTTATCAGGTTGTAAGGGAGGTAGATATATATCCACAGTTGTAGTCAGTAAGCATTTGATTTGTTAGGATCCGCCCAGTTTTATTGGTCAAATAATTAAAATACAACAAAAGTTGTACATTAATACCACAGGTAATTTGAATAACACTAAACAGCTGTATTTATTGGTATATTTGATAAAACAAAATAAGATTTAATTAATTTCAGCATGAAACCAACTAAAATAGTACTTCTCGTAAAGCTTTACAGTATTAACTAATTTCTAAATTCAACTAAATAAACGTATATAATTTATCTTTACGTAGAATTCAAAATGAAGATGATCAACACTGGTATATCTTTAATAACAGTAATAAGACTACTTGACCTATGTCAACAAACATTACAGTTACAAGGTTATGCACTCAAATATTTTGATCTTAGAAAATGTAAACTGAAGTCAGCTGTTTCTTTTCATTATTAACGTGTCAGAACAACACTATTCTGATTTATTTCCTTAAAACCTACTTTGCATTAAAAGGATACGTCTTACATTTTCGTGCACTCAAAATATTTTAAATGTATTAACTTAATTTTGAAACGAACTGCAATTCGAGAATTTCATTTCCCATCAATATTATAAACATACGGCAATTTCCATTGTCTTCATTTACGTATAAATAGAGGAAATGTAGACCATGTGATAAGATAAGGTAATTTTCATTTGTTTTCAACGTACAAATAAACGCAAGGTACACCAGACGTAGTATGCTTTTAGAACGTAACCGACCAGTAGTGTACGATGGACACGAAATTTAAATTTTTAATAATTATCACAAGTAAAAATAAAAGCTAATGTAATATTTACTGTAATATATTGATATACTTTTATTAAATTTAATTAGAACAAAAAATTGAGAAATAATACCAAATAATTAGTTATAATTTGACAATTTATACAAAATATTTTTTTGGCTGAATGTTCAGAACAGACAATAAAATTACATTTATTGCAACATTGTTTTATGTTTCGCAAAATTTGAGTTGGACAAATATAGCATTTTATTGGCGGTTCACTAGATGAAGGATCCGCAGGCATCTGATGGCTAGAACCAGCAATATTATCTATTGCTTCAGTGTGATATTTAATTAGACCCTTCTTAACACGTCTCTATATGACGCTTCATTAGTTGGATAGACATATCTCTTAAAAATATTTTTCTTTTGCTATGTACTTTATTTTGTTTATAATTCGGATATACATTCTTCCATACAAGAAGAGTAGCTACACCAACAACGTCAATAATACTTTTGAAGAATGCCATTACATATTTGTTTTACGTCGAACAATATATTCACGTATCATTTGGTCTAAAACGTCGACTCCATCTTTTGTAGAATTATAATATAAATTAACTTTTTTTATTTTTATTTCTAACATACACTTCTTTTGAGTGGTGCAACGTTGAAAGGAAAAGAACAACACGACTTTTTCTTGGAAGATATAAGACAAGCGTAGAATTTTTAGTAAATCCGAATATATTTGTTTCAAACGCCCTGTATTTATTTGATTGAAAATTTTGGAGTATGCATGGTTTATGTTTTATCAACGTACCCACCATCGTTAAACCATTCTGCAGTAGCGATTGTGCAAGTTCTAAGCTAGTAAAATAGCTGTCAAAAGTAATATTTCGGTTTGTCCTGTAATATAGTTGGCACAATTCGGTCACAACTTTGTAAGCCAAATTTTCTGTTCTCGAACTTCCGTCTTTTCCTAGATAGGGTATACCACACAACGGATAACTTGTGTCCTGCCACAGATTCACCACATTTTCATTCCATACTTGTCAGGTTTGCTTGGTAAATATTATTTGAAAGATACACGGCCCCTAAAAGGAACCAATCTTTCGTCTATCGTCAGATTTTCGCCCGGTTAATAAAGCTTTTTTAATTTGACATTTATAATTTCCCACAGATCTGTTATAGATGCCATTTTATCTTTGGACCTTCTCATTGTTCTTGTCTCTGTATTATTAAACCTCATAAAACGTTGGATTGCTCGAAATATATTTTTCCCATTGTAGCACGAAATATTGGGTTGACAAATACGGGATCCCAGAACTCTGTAATCTCCACATTGCTTTGTTTATTAGTACCAGCTGCCAATAATAAAGCAATAAATGCCTGTAATTCAATACTGTCTATGGGTTTCCAGTTATCTTTTAAAACTCTTTAGCCTGAGAATTCGTGGGACTTAAAATATGATCGAGTACATCTTTGTCCATATATAAATTAAAAGTATCAACAGGATGCTCTATAGTTTTTCCAGGAGGAAGAACTACTTTTTGTATACCTCCCCTAATTTTGTTATGCCGTGGAGTTCTTGTTGTCTTTACTGGTTCGGAATTCCATTTAGTTCCATTTTTACATATATATTCTTCTGTTACATTTCGATTTCCCACTATTTGGATTTTAACTATCACTACACAAATGTTCATCTACATTTTCGGATGCAGATTCCATAAAGTGACTTTCGTTGGCAGACTCCACATCCGCTATAGGTTCATCGTCTACGTCAGTTTCCCCAAATACACAATTTTCATCATTGCTATTTTCAAAAGCACTTTGAAGTTGCTCATTTGTCAAAGCTTTGTTTTTGGACATCTTTGACGTAAATAAAAGAGAATAAATTTTTATGAAATAAAAAAATATTTTCTTGTTTCACTTAATAATAAATTATCACCAACTATGTTGAAAAGATATATAATTAAATAATAATGCAATATAAAGGGGTATAAATAAATGGGTGTAAAAATGTTCTCATAACAAATCGTTAAACTAACTCAAGAAATAATTCACCACAAATAATGCCTTTGTCCCAGTCGGTAGATAAATGAAGGGCGGTTCATTCTTTTGATTTGCTTGATTACCACAATTTATGCTGTTCCACTTAACATCAATGGAAAAAAAAACTGCAATGTAACACTAATAAAAATGATCTCTGACGCCAAGTTATTTTTTAATTATGCTCGAAATAACTAAACCGAGGTCTACAATAACAATTTTATCAAAATGTAAAAAATAAAAAATGTACAGACTAGGTTTATTAACGGTTAAATTTAGGGTTACATAAAATATATCTTAAAAACTAATTGTAATAGCCTTAAATTACTAAATTATGGATATAAATACCTGTTCGTAAAATTTTGTACACAAACTTTTTAATAACCTCTGGTATCTAAACGATTACGGAAATGTAAACCAAAGATGATGTCATCTTTGCACCAATATTGCGCAATATCTTGAAATAACAATGCTGTACGTTGTGAACCATACCAAAATGGAATTTTACTTCTTATAAATTTCTCTTCATGAAATTTTGAATCCAATGTTTATTGCCTTCTCTTGAAATTTCAAATAAAAAATTGCGATCAAAATTTAGATCAGCATTAAAAGCAAAACGCAATCATAAAATGAAAGCGTACGTAAAAATAGAATTAAGCGTGTAATTAAAGTAGAAAAGTTAAAGTAATAAAAGTGCCTGCAAAAAGCAAATGTTTTAGATTTTAGTATAATGCGTTAAATATATCTTACCATTAAATTAATGGCACTTTTCACAAAATTTAGGTGGAAACCCAAAAAAAGGCTTCCTAAACAACACAACATTCATCAGGAAGTGAAAAAATGAACGCTTTGGAAGTTGGATGATGACGCCTTGCGCGAAAATATGAGCAGAAAAAAATAATTTGAATAAGTGGAAGTATAAACCATTAAGAAGTATATACACTTCAGTTACACCAAAATGCAATATAAGTTGCCTACCACATACCTACAATTCAATAATAATTTAAAATTTTTTCTTATATTTACAACTAAATAAACGAAGAACATAAATTACGGTATATTCTAATACAACTCAAAATGGTTTGTTACAGATAAACAAACCAAGTGTTGGACACTTGAACGTATGTACTATCACTAAAGATCATTCAACACTAACTAAACCACAAAACTTATTAGTTGTATTATGCATCGGCATTCTTCGATATCAGCAAAAAAGCATGTTCAGGTAAAATATTATTGCTCATAGATGTTTATTGTATTATTGTTATGTGCGGAGAGTACCGTAGATATTATCTAAGGAACCATAAAATTAAATAGCAACAAAAAATAAATGCATTTTACAACTGTGACCACAAGACACATCTGGACAGTTACGTCACTCTTACTAATATTTTCAAATTGCAAAAAAAATAAACAAATATTTTAAAATTATTGCACCACAATTTCACTTATAAAATTGTGATAATAGATTAGATTTAAGCTATTTGACAATTAAAAATAAACTCTTTAATATATACGTAATTAAAGTCGAAAATGTGTCCGACGGACACTACTGAACGGTTAAGGGTTAAATCTTCAAGATAAAATTGCATATCATGCACTCCATTTTATGTATTTTTACTTCGTGGCGTGATCATCGACCACGCTTTCCTATACCCTCAATTACGATACGAAATTCATTAACATATGAGGACCTTCCCAATTCCAGGGCCTTCCAACTGCAATGTATAATATATACAAACTGTAATTAAAAGTAGTTGCATACCTTGTGCCGGGAAGAAGCTTAAGATACGACATGCATTGAAGCACAGAATGAACGGAAATGAATCAAGTTCGCAAGGAACAAAATTGAGGTGTCTTAGTACTCATTACGGACAATAAAAATATGTACACGGAGATTCGTAATTATGTACACTAAAGAGAAAAATATCGACATATACCAAAATTTAACTATTGAAAGAAAAAAAGAAATGCCTTAAAATACTAACCTAATGTAAATATATTTAGCACAAACACAAATTAAAAACTTAAGTTAAGGTACCGATAGCCAACAACTTTTGTTTACACACTACATTATTTTTAGTTTTTCTTTATACACCACACTGACTTCAAACTCTATCTACGTGTATATCACACCTCACCACCTTTTTGTGTATTCCCTCTATTTTTCGTTGAAGGTTAATACCGAGACCTCGGCACCAACACCTTTCAAGGTTAATAAGGCGACTTCGGTAACCACAGCGCTTCAAGGTTGAATCATTCCTATCTTCATTTTTATGTATATTCTTCCATTGTTTGAAATTGATCTATTCAACCATTTAATGTTATGTGTTGACAAACAAATCACCGTTTTAAATTTTATAGGAAATTATTTGTATTATTGTCTTCATCAGGGCCAGGTAATAGTATTACCAAGACGTATTTATGAATAAATTTGCCATGTGATTAATGGATACGCTCAGTTTACAGTATAAGTACAAACACGATACGTAAGTAACGGCATATTGATTTTATGTAGAACCGATTCCAATTGCTGATAATTGAAAAATTGTTGTCTTTCCCAAATCAAAATTTTTAGTATAGACATGTTTTGGCTGTATATTGTATATTGAAACTTCATAAGTGTGACGTAAGTAATTCGATTTGGCTATTAATTTAAGTAAAACTATTATCCCATTCATATATCCGAAGCATTTTCACCTTAATTCTTATAATAATACCTTATGTCACGTAGTGTATTTAATGCATTTGCAATATAATATTTTTTCGCGTTTACAAAATTCGTCTTGGCCGGAATCGCCTAATTCGGGTTAAATAAATATGGGCGTCACCCTAGCTTAAAATCCGGTAAAATGCACGTAAATAAAGGACCTGACTACTGATCTAGTAAGTAGAAATATGTGAACTTATCTTATATTCACGTGATCCATGGTATTTGAAATTACAACGCTTCATAACACAACAAAGAGAATGAAATGAGATGCTCATCATATTCATAATTTTATTTGTACGATTACTCTGCAGCATTGTTTATTTCAAATAAAAGCTTAACCAAATAATTATGATAAAAAATATTAAATTATTAGCTAATAACTACACGTCATAGTATACAGAAGTTGCTAACTCCAGGTTGTGCCTCTATTCAAAAGTTTTCAGCCTGAGTCTGACAAAACTTTGATGAATTTACATAGGTTCTCTATTATTGGACTCGGATGTACTTTCTAACAAAGATTTCAACATTTTAAACGGAAAGTGCATTAAAATTTGACATTTCTAGGTAACCATGCACTATTTTCATACACGCAAGCAGTCTACTAGATAGTTTTCTACAACACTGAAATCGAAAAATTGTAAGTTAATTTTTCTGTCAACTATGATACTAAAACTCTAAAACACAATGTGTGACACTGCCTGATCAAATAAAATTTGTTGCATTGACGGCAATATAGGTACACCCACCCTGAGGGGTGAAGAAACACGAATGGAGACAATCGTAATATCAACTCGTGTTGCTAATAAATATACTTTACGTCACTTTTAAATTGGCTTTCTTATTATTTTCAAAAGTGCTAGTGAAAATAAATGAAGTTTGGCAGTAAGTCCTTTAGTTAATTGTTATCTTAATGTAATACACAATCATCGTTTCTCTCTGTTAGAACACCACAACTCTCTGTACGTGTGTACGTGTACTATCTAACCGAACTTTATAATTCACAGCAAACTTTAATATAGAATTTAAGTTCACAATCAAATTGATCCTTTTTTGATTTTCAATTGATAACTGAATATCACTACACCATATATTGAATTAGCGATAAAATCAGAAAAATTAATAAACAGACAGTAATACTTTATACATTCGAAGGCTTACGTTACTCAAAAAAAAGTGCATTAAACTTAAATTCGTATTCAGCCACCTAGTCGTTGAGTAATCGCTTCCTGGGATATAAGCGAGCTTTGTTTATACCTTCTGGTCCCAATTCCATCACTATCAGCTGACACATTTTTATTATAAAACGTTGCACATAAACTACCAAATAATACCACGTGATACTCGTAACCACTCATAAAAATTTCAGTTATAATCTCAATAATTCCACACACGTCACAACAATTTAGATCATATACATCTGAAAACTTAATTCGAGAAAAGTCTGTAACAGAAATTCTTAAAACACAAACAAGTACAAGTCTAAATTGGAAATCTTCAACTTACGGTAAACAATAAACGCATTTGCTAGGGGTGTAGGTATAATCCATAACAGCATGAAAGCGCACTAAAAAAAATCTTTCCCACTATTAATCTTAAAATAATAAAATTCAATCAATGTATAGAATTAACTCCTATATTTAAAAAGAGACGTAATAAACCAGGGTCTGATATTTTTTTACGATTCTTTGGTCAGAACTTACAGACACAACACTCTAACGACTTTAATCTTAACAAGTTTGTACTAAAAATATTATCCACTAAAACCATCTACATTGTCAAACGAACGCCCTTAATTTACATAAAGTTGTAGTAATTTTGTTTAACTTGAATTTATATCGATAATCAATACTGCATTCTAACCGTTGCTACCTCAAAAATAACATCTTCAAAAACTACAAAGTTTGTGAAACTTAATCTTATGCCACACACGCAAATGGTGTAACGTAAATTTAAGCTTCAACGTTGATTCACCAAAATCCTGTTATCGCTGATAGTAAATCCCTGGAATATCATATGATTGAAATTATACGTAATTTTTAATTTCTGCAAAGCTTCATTCCTTTACTAAACCAGTGAATCTCAAACTGTAAGTTATTAACTGAAATTGTATTAACATCAGACCCCAAACCTAGACCTATTCAGCAAAATACTTCTATACGGTGATTCCATACCTGCAATTTGCATTCCACTTATATCACCTGTATGTGGTAGATGAATGGTGTAAGTAAACATACATTTATGCCTTATTGGAAGTAAAAAGTATTAAGAGAAACTCGTCATTGAAAGAAAACGTTACAAGTTGCATAAATTCAAGTCGCTATCCAACTTACCAATATGAAGTATTTAAACCGTATTAAATTAGAATGTAAAAGTGTAAACAAATTTAATTAAAGTAAAAAATATTTTGTATTTAATTTTATCTTTATTACTGTGGATAAGGTGTAGTTCAAATATTAATTGTAGTTAGGATCAAATTAATCGGTTCTTTACGAGACTATAATAGGAAAACATTGAAATAAAGACTTCATTAACAAAATTTCAATTTAACAAATCCTGCAAAGTAATTTAATTTTCTGTAATCATCTTTAAGTTTGTTTCCTTGGCAACAATTAAAAACGATTTATTACACTTGAATGATCCAAATACTAATAACATTATTTAATGTTGGAAGGTGAAAACTAGTTTATATAAAAATAAATTGATTGTAACAAGTCGTTTGCTAAAGTTTGTTACTTCAATAATTATATTACGAAACTTCCCTCTCGTTTCAAGATAAGATACTGAAAGTTTTAACATCTAAGAAAATAATAGTTTATTATTTTCTCTTGAAAAACAAACCACGTAGGTGTTAAATATCAAAGAATTATAAATGGAACAACACAAGACTTTGCAACCTAAAAAGTGGAAATTCAAAGAATGAAATAAATTTACTAATTATTTTCTACGTCCGTTATAAAACTAACAGTTTTTTCTAGCAGGCCACTATAATGGCCCCTTCGTCAAATCCATCGAAGAGGAAATGTTTCTCTAAATATTGCCGTACCTCTATGCTGAAATGTGGTGGCGCACCATCTTCTTGAAACCATATTGACTCATTTGGAATGTTTGGATTATTTTCATTTGGAAACATAAGACAACGGTACCAATTGTTTCTTAAAATTGCAAATAGCGTTGGCCTGTTAAAGTACCCTCGAAGAAATACGGCCCAAACGTTCACACTCTGAGGATATTGGGTGAGTTTCAATGGCCAATGCGGATTGGTAGATGACCAATAACGGCAATTTTGTTTGTTCATCATACCATTTAGGCAGAATATCGATTCATCAGAAAAAATATTTTTCTAGAAAAACCGGTCATCATTGCAGTGGTTCATAAAACTTCGATATTCTAATCGACGATCTGGATCGTCTTCGTTAAGTTCGTGGATTGATTGTACTTTATACGGGTGATATTTTTCTTTTTTAAATTCTTCGTACCGACGACTTTCCTATGTTACTATCCAGGGCTATTTCTTGAGTTAGTTTATGAGGATTTTCTTCAATGGACAAAAGAACGTCTAATTTCTTATTCTCGGAAATCGACGATCAACCAGATCTGGGAAGATCTCTTATATGCCCTACTTCTGAAATTTTTTTCAATTCGGCTTACAGTAGATTGTAATATTCGACAGTCCTGATATTTAGCATTGAATAGTTCACAAACTTCTTTTTGAGCCCTGTTCGATCGCCGCATCATATCATGGTTAAAATCTCTATTCTTTGAGTTTCACTTAACTTGGCCATTTTTTTCACTTTAGCAATATGTATAACAACTATTGTAAGAATAAAGAGAGATTAAAACAGAACACAAAGATACTAACTGTTTGACAAAATGTTACTATTGAAACCAAATTTAATGTCAATTTAAAAGTATTACATAAATGTCATCCCCAACTGTTTCAATAACAGTTGAATATCGACATGGGTATATTACATAAAATATGTTTCTATATTAATAGTTATTTCTATTTTATGTAATTTTTCGAACACTGTTGAATTTAGATATGAGTATGTTACATGAAATATGTTCAGAGTTTCTCAGAGAACCCTACAACGTCATAATATACTTGGGGTTCCATAAAAATGAAAAGTAAATTTATCTTCTACATGGGTATCCATGTGTGTTACGTCACAAATGGATAAAATTGGATAACTAAAACAATATTTGACGTGTTCCAGCATTTTCATGAAAATATTTCCTTCAGTTTTTAACAAATTTATGCGGACTTTTGACCCTCTCTTATGTGTATTTCTCGATAACTGTTAAGTTTAGGTATAGGACATGGTACATAAAACTTACTTAAAATTTAAAGCAAAATCCAAAAATTAAATAAAAAATAGATGTTTCCATTTGAAAAAATGAAGTTGGTAGTCATAAATTGTATATATGAACTTAGCATCAAAAAAATCGCTACAAAAAATTAAAGTCGACGTGTCCGAGCGTTTTTCCAAAAACAAGCACCTAATTTATAATTGAATTTATGCGGTACTTTTGGCCCTCTCTGTATACGATTTTACAGATAAAGTATTGATAAAGTATAACAATTTTATTGACGGTACAAACACTAAACATTGTAACGTTGAATTATTCAGCAATTTACGAACAGTTTGTCTTTTACGTAACAATTCATTGTTAAACCGATTTCGTTTATTTTGATTAGATTTTTCTAAATTGGGAACAGTTATTTTATTCAAAGTTTTCTAACAGTTAGAAATATAAAGTTGTAGATATACGAGGGACATTTTAAAAATTACATAAGTTAACGTTTTATTTTTAGAATGGGGATTTCTATTTATACAGGGTGTGTTCAATAAGTTATAACGACCCGTGTATTATTAAATTTTCTGAAGTTTTTAGTTGACTTATTCCAGCAAAATTTAGGATTGTGGTGGCGCCAAGAGACATCTTTCCCGGACTGAACAGTATAAGTTGTGAATTTATGGTAAGTGTAAGGTGTTTGAGCTTGTTATTTAATCATTTTACTCCTTATCTCGACCACCCCCATTTCCACTGTGGCTGGCTTGGCAACCCGCTTACTAATGTAAGCCCACACGACGCCTAGTGCGGATTGGGCGTGTAACACATTTAGGTGGTTTTATTTCTTCAAACTCTTTAAATGTTGCCAATTTAAATACTAGTAGTAATGCAAGTTCTTCTTCACTTCATATTAACAATGGTAACAATTGTGCTTTTAATATTACTATTACAAAACAAAAATTAATAAAGGCTGTATCAAGTTTATTTAAACCTACCAATGTAGAAAAATTTTTGTATGAAAGTCATGAGTAAAGCAATTTTTTTTCACTTGTAGGTCAAACTTTCGTACTTTTTGAATAATTATGCAACCCCCTTTTTAGTACGTTCATAACCAAAATAAGCAACATTGTAAAAACTAATACAACAACGTCAGGTTTCAGGACGTCAGGTTGACGTCTAACCGTCATGTCAGATAAAGGTTAACAGACATCTAGATGCTAACTTAAAACAAAATTCCAAAGCCGTCCGCTTTAATAAAATATCGATAACACAGTTTAGTACTTTCAATCCTATTTAATTAATTTTTAGACCTATTTGGCATCATATTAAGAGAGGCTATGCAAAATTAAATTTTATTTAAAAAATGTCTGCACATTTACTTATAAAATTAATCCTGTTCAAATAATGAAAAAAATCGAACACTTAAATTCTACTTTAGGAATGGTTTGCTGCTAAATTAGACGCCGTATCAAACAATTGCATAGAGCATAATTAATTAATACATTTAATTTCTAAGTGTTCGTATTTTTACATCTTTGAAATAAACATCTGGTTCAGAAATATTTGATAAAAATCAAAAACTTCTCCTCATGACCCCCTGTTCCGCCGCTGAATTTCTCCAAATCTCTAGCAGAAATCAAAGCAAGGCTAAATAAAAAATTTTAAGTACGCACGTGTTATTGCGCACCCGCGCCCACGCACCACACACACTCACGCACGCACACACGCACGCTCCCACCCACACGCACGCACACGCACTCGCACGCCTTGAAATATTTGTGGCAATTCAAGAATATTCCTCAACTGTGGCACTTTCAATGAAACATACTTTTATTACACTACCATCTCCTAAGAATGGTGTGAAACTGAGGATTTCTACCATACCTACAATAGGAAGGAATATGTTCAGTAAAGCTCTTTATCCATATACATAAATACCTACTTTTGTGAATTTTCATTTTAATGTTCGGAAAAAGTAACCACTATACAATAAGCCAATTTTAGAAAACTATTACGAAGATACAAACGTCTGTGTGTTAAGGCAAACCAAGCAAAAAAAAATTACATTTATTTCGAAGTAAATTAGTAGAGACTTGACCCTATGAATTTATTAATAAGTTACATATCACTTCCATAAATGAACGGTAGTGATATCAATACAGAAATGATTCCAAAATATTTTTGTATCTTGAAATATCCAGCCGGTGTAGCATACAATTCTACCACTCCTGGCCAGTTTTTTATACATCCGTATATTCATCTACCCAAATGACGTATTCCGTATTCGTTCTTGAATATTCTTTCCTAATACAGCTTTGTCACGGGTAAGGAATACATTTTTAAATTTTCTTTGTTGTTTTTAAAAATAGATAGTACATATGCTATATCATTGTAAAGAGGATAAAAACACGATCAATTATTTCAAAGCCGACTTGTCGTTCCATAAGGAAAATTTAATTTAGGGTTGAAACTAAAAAGAGAAAGTGCAAAAAATCCAAATTGATATTTAAATTCTGCATAAAAATATCTTAAGAAAGTGCAAATAAAATTTATATGTCTAATATAACAAAGATATTACAAGAAAAGAAATTTGACATTTTCTTTTCTTGCCATAAGTCTTAAAATACATGGAAATTTGGAAATTGGAGAGTGTCCTATAATTTCACTAATCCTTAGAGTAATAATAATATATATATATATATATATATATATATATATATATATATATAATATATATATATATATATATATATATATATATATATATATATTTATAAGGAAGAATAATAATATAGCATTTTTTCAAAATCGTGACTCGTTTATATTTATATTACGAAAAAATTTACAGTTCTAAAAATTTTAAAATTTTTCAAATTGCAACAATATTATTGCATTTTGATTATTACAATTCTAAACATTTGTCATAGCATGTGCTATACCTAAGTCAAGTTTTGAGTTATTCGCATTCAAAGTTTAAAAATTGAAAAAGATCATGAAGAAAACGAAAATAAAATAATTTTATAACGTTTTATTATATCGAAAACAAAGATTCGTAAACTTAAAATAATTTTATTTCAGCAAATGTTCGAAATGTCCTCCGTTACTCAACTAATGCGCGAAATGGTTCGAAATGTGCAGCAGGAATTTGTAGATCGATTAGGCTATTGTCAGTTGACTAACGGAGGACATTTCGAACATTTGCTGAAATAAAATTATTTTAAGTTTACGAATCTTTGTTTTCGATATAATAAAACGTTATAAAATTATTTTATTTTTCGTTTTCTTCATGATCTTTTTCAATTTTAAACTTTGAATGCGAATAACTCCAAAACGCTTGGACTTAGGTATAGCACATGCTACATGACAAATGTTTAGAATTGTAAGGGTAATCCAAAATGCAATAAACATATTGGGTTGCAATTTGAAAAAAATTTTTTAGCAAATCTTTTGAGACACCCTGTATAAAATTTTTTTTCGTAAAATATGCCCTGAAAAATATAAAATCGACGAGTCCGAGCGATTTTGAAAAATTGTGCTTACGAGATATTGAATTTATTCCTTCCTTTACGACTACTATATATATATATATATATATATATATATATATATATATATATATATATATATATATATATATTTAAGTGAAAGGTGAAGGGCGGGGTGTAGGATGAACAGAATGGCATAAATCAACGGGCGCCAGTTAGTTTAAAATTCAAAATATTGGTATCATTAGCACACAAATAAACCCTAATATTCCACAGCAATGTTCAAAAACAAACAAAAAGTTACTTACCTTTCGTAGCATTCAACCAAATCGATGAGTAAAAGTGCTTTTGTAAAAGCTTCGAAATATTTGCACACAATCCAAAAAACCGATTGTAGAGGTCATCAATCTTAATCACTCAAATTTCACTATACTGGACGTTAACTTAATCAAAGAACTTCTATACTCAAAACTATAATAAGTAAAATATAATCAAATAAGTAACGCTAAAGGCTTTAACCAAAATCATAAACAGTTTAAAAAAAAACGTCGTCGTTGCAAGGCCGTATAATTTCGAAAATTACCATAAAACAAACAGCAACAAGAAATAAAGAATCAAAGCTACAGCTGACTACTGAATTATGTGAATCGTGAATAATGGTTGAAACAATTTTTAAATTTTATTACACAAGTTTCCCAGAAAAAATACCTTATTTAAATATTAATATGTATATATATATATATATATATATATATATATATATATATATATATATATATATATATATATATATATATACAGTGCGTTCAATATAATCGGACGCACTGCATAACTCTTTGTATTGCGTTTCACAAGAAAGTGTTTAAATAGTTTTTATTCATTTACAAATCACACTGTATATATATTTTGCATTTTGCATTGCCTATTTTTTTCTCAATACATACGTATAAAATTCTTATAGGGTTTTATAAAACAAAATTAGAGAAAAATGCCATCGAAAGTTTTTCAATTTTATTATATGATTAGAAAAATTAAACAAAATCAGTTATAATTAGCGAATAAATTGTTCAAAGTTGCCACCATTCTGTTCTAGACATGCTTCTAATCGTCACCTGAGTTCATGGTTAGTTGCTTTTTTGATTTGCTGCGTAGTTAAATTAACACATGCAGCTGTAATTTTATTCTTTAAGTCTATAATATTTAAAGGTGGATCGGCATACACCACTGTTTTTAAATGACCCCACAATAAAAGTCTAACGGTGTAAGATCCGGTGATCTCGCAGGCCATTCTACCGGCCGTTAGTTCCTATCCATCGTTCATTGAATGTTTGATTAAGATATTCTTTTACTATCAACGCGTTGTGAGCTGGAGCTCCATCTTGCTGGAAATACAATTGTTGTCGCAGAAGCAGGGAAACTCATCGAACATTGTTGGTAGCACGTTACCTAAAAATTCAAGGTACCTATTGGCGTTTAGATTACTATCATAGAAATAAGGCCCTAGTAATTGGTTTCCAATTAAACCGCACCAAACATTAGTACCCCATACGGTTTGATGGTTAGTTTCCATTGACCAATGAGGATTTTCGTCAGACCATAACGATTGTTTTGTTTATTAATAACTCCATTATTTGTAAACTTGGATTCATCTGTCCATAAATTATGATCTAAAAATAATGGATTGTGATCACATTGCTCAACTATCCATGCAATCAAAGTTAATCTCCGATCAGAGTCTTGCGGCCGCAAGTGTTGAACCAAATCGACTTTATACGGCAGCATTTTGAATTTTTTAATGTCCTGTGAATTGAGCCAACTGATACACCTACTTCTTGCGCTACATGTCTAATTGATGACCGTGGAATTACTCTAAAATAACCCAATATTTGTACTTCAATATCTTCAGTCAAAACATTTCTTTGTTGTTCTAAATTCTGATAATTTAGTCCTGGTAATGTTCCACGCATTCTAAGCGATTGTTCAATTTTTCGTATGTAACTTTCGGAAGGATGGTATCTATTGGGATATCTTTGTGCGTATAATTCTACCGCTCGTCGAGAATTACGTTTACATTCACCGAAAATTAACAACAGGTCAACTTTTTACTGTTATTCATTTTAAACAATTATTTCGATTGAGATCAAATTAAACTTTTATCTGATTGTCAATTGCAATAAACAAAAACAATTGCGATACGATTTTGTTGACGTACGCTGCCTACGGTTTTGTTTGATTCTTCTAATCGTATAATAAAATTGAAAAACTTTCGATGGCATTTTTCTCTAATTTATAAGAATCTATAAGAATTTTATACGTATGTATTGAGAAAAAATAAGCAATGCAAAATGCAAAATATATATACAGTGTGATTTAAAAATAATTATGTGCGCTTCCGGTCAAACCGGAAGCTTAAAAATTATCTAAACCAAGCACTTAATAGAGTATTTGTAAATGAATAAAAACTATTTAAACACTTTCTTGTGAAACGCAATATAAAATAGTTATTGAGTGCGTCCGATTATATTGAACGTATATATCTATAAATATAATAGAACAACTATTTGAGATGTATTTATGTTTTGTAGAACTCAAATATCTTTTTAGTTAATTTTGAGATATTTGAAGAAAAGAATTTTCTGATTTAGTCATTTGTGATATTCTATATAATGTTTGTTATGAACATATCAACTTTATTTTTTAGAACTCCAAATACATTATGTTTTGAATATTTGAAATAACTTTCTGATTTGTTCAACATTATCACACTTTATTTTTGAAAGTTATCAGAGAAAATCTATTCATTACATCAAACTACTTAATTCTATTCACTTGATTAACTGTTGTTCAACATTATCACACTTTATATTTGATAGATACATGAAGAAAATTCCTTTTGACAATGTAAAACATTCGAAAACGAAAATACAGTTTAAATACTCAAAACTGAGAAATTCAGTTGTATCAAAGACATTAAAACTAAACTAGACTTTGTATTAATGACCAGCTCTAGAAAGTGTCAATGAAAATGTGCTCTTCTTCGTGGTAGCTCTTCAAATAAGGCCTGGAAAAATATGCGAAAATCAGAAAATTCAGTTTTTCAAATATCTCAAAACTGAAAGAGATATTCGAGTTCTACAAAGACCATAAATAATCCTCTCAAATGCGTAACTTTTTCATTTAACCGACCTTCCATCTCTTACTGTTTTCGAGATCCCATAGTGGGCATCCTTATCTTGGACACGGTGTATCAAACTTCAGGGGGTTATCATACAATTAATTTGCAACAAAAAATTCTTATAGGATTTTTTTCAAAGTTGACACTTGTTCTTTTATTTAAGATTTCTTAATTTCAAAAAGTTGTTTGCTTTTTTCCATAAAAATAAAGGAGTATCTATTACATTTTATCAATTGTTTTTCGTTTTAGAAGAAATCGCGGGAAACCAAAATGGTGCATTTTTGACAGATCCCCGTAGCTCAGTTATTAGAGAACATACGGTAGTTTGGTTTAAACATTCTACGGGTACTTTTTTAAACTTTACAATAAAAAATAAAACAGATTTCGAGATAATGACTATAGCTTTCGTTTTTCTTATGGAGGCCACATAGGATTGTTAATGCATTAAATATACATTTATTTCCTCTTTCCAAAAATGTAGTCTTTTCAATGACTACTAATAAACAAATATCTAACAATTATCTACTAAAAATTTTGTTGCTGTGCTCGATAAGGTCTTAGTAGGTCTAAGTTGGTTTAATTAGAATTATCTTTTGTGTTGAGTCCATTGAATTTAATTCGTTTTTTTTAATTCACAATTTCTTTTTTTTTGGTGAATTTGAAAATTATAATTTAATAGAAATTAAATTATAATTTTCAAATTCACAACCATTAGACATGGCTCTTAATTTTACAAATGAGGGAAACATTGGCATGTTAGAAACCTACCTCGAAGCCCACAGAAACGCTGCAGCGGCTGCTGAAATTGATGAAAATAAATTTCCTGAACGATCAACCAAACGCAAGACATTTTAGGAACCTGTTATTGAACTTGCTGAATTATGGAAGTTTTGTAAAACCCAGAAATCATGAATATGCTGTTGAAAATGAGCAAAGAAATAATCTTGTGTTACAATACACTAACAATAACCCCACAGCTTCGGTTAGAAAAATTGGTAACGAAATAAATATTCCTAAGTCATCCGTTCATCGCGTACTGGACGCCAATAAATACCATCCATACGTCTAGGATAGTACAAGGTTTTTCGGCAAATAATTTTCCACGAAGAGTAAGATTTTGTGAATGCTACATCCAAAATATGCGAGAAAATTCCAATTTTTCTATGAAAATATTACGGACTGATGAAACTCGATTTACCAATCGCGGAGTTTTCAACAGGCGTAATACCCATCACTGGGTTGTAGAAAACCCACAACTCGCCTCACAAAGACGATTTTAAACAAGATTTGGAATTAATGTTTGCTGCGGTGTAATAGGTAGATATAAAATGAAATTCAAATTTAAATATGAAATTTTAGAAATTATTACTTCTAGGAAATCACTTAATTGGGTCATTCATTTTTAATTTCAATTTAAATGCAGCACGATATCTCGAACTCTTACAATAGCAAATAATGCCAGCTGTAAGGGCAGCTATGGGGAACGTGGATCAAATTTGGTTTATGCACGATGGTTGTCCAGCTCATAATACCTTCGTCGTAAAGAACTATTTAGAACAAAACTTTCCCAATAGATTAATTGCGGACAATGGCGACATTTTGTTGCCTGCTAGATCCCCTGGCATAAATCCCCTTGACTACTTTTTATGGGGACACATTAAGAACGAAACTTTCGCATTTGACGCTTCGTAAAATATTCCAATTTTAGAAGAAAGAGTCCGAAACTCTATGCATGCTGTGAATAGAAACACTTTAATGAGGGCAATAAACTCTCTGCAATACATTTTTGAAAAGAGGAAAAAAAATTCCATTTAATGCATTAACAATCCAATATGGCGTCCATAAAAAAAAGAAAGCTATAGTCATTATCTCGAAATCTGAGAAAGATATTCTTTTGTTTTATTTTTTATTGTAAAGTTCTTAACAAAGTACCCGTAGAATGTTTAAACCAAAATACCGTATGTTCTCTAATAACCGAGCTACAAATGTACCATTTTGGTTTCCCGCGATTTCTTCAAAAACCAATAACAATCGATGAAATGTAATAGCACTTCCAGAATGGTAATAGGATCCTGAGAAACATTATCCATTTAACCGATTTTGCAGCTGTATATAACAATTTTATTTCTTTTCTTCAATGATGGTACCTGTATCAAAAATAAACAATTAAGTATTAACATTTTCCATGTGTTTCGATTACGGTTATAATCATCATCAGTGGAAATAAATTATTACAATAAAAAGAAATTAATATTAAAAATTGACAACTGTGAGAAATAATATACAAGGTTACTTTTTAAAGTTTTCTAAAGTATTATTGCAACTTATGGGTGAGTTTTCTAAATCTTTTTTACTGTTAAAGAAAATTTTGTTATTAATTTTTATTGCAACATTTCTAAAATGAAACCTTTTTCTAAATATGATTCTACATCTAAAATTTTTTTGTTATTATATTGAAAGATGTGCCCTAAATCGTTCGAATGTTTAGCCAAAGCAATACTTTTAGGTTTAATACGAACATCAGATTTATGTTATATTCACCTGTTCTTTAAAGGTTGCTATGCTATGTGTCCAATATGACAAGAACCAGAAGGAATTAGGTAAATAGTATTAGTTACGTTATCTTTCAAAATTTTGGATTTTAACTTTGACATTAAGTTTACACAGTTGATATTATTTGAAAATACCGGATAGAATTTAAATTTTTTAAGTGATTCATATGTTAAGCATTTCTTATTGTTACAATTTACTGTAGAAATTCAAAAAGAACAGTAGCCGAAATATTTCGCTCGCATAAAAGATCATAATGATGACAACAGTTAATATTTAATGACCACCTCACTAAAAATGTTATTATTGACAGACTACTAAATCTTGTGTTCAAAAGTTTGCCAATTCTGAAAAGCAAACACATTTCATAATTAACAAATTGTTAGTATCGTACGTATTGACTGATGATGTATACACATCCTAGTACAAACGTAATGAATAACTAGAATCAGTTTACTTTGACTAAAATAGTGTTGCTCAACATTGCTTCATAATATATTCTCTTTACCGTTTATTTGAAGAACTAGATTTGTTAATACCCTACTTCGTTAAGCGTAATCCTAAAACAGAAAAGTAAAATTTATCTGTAATTAAACAATCTGTAATTGAACACTAGCTAAAGATTGTAAACTTGTTTTCAATATAATCCCAAATTATAGGTTTAATTAAAAGGAAACTGGAGTAATTGTCTACGGACAATGTAAGCAACGGGAGTTTTAATTGGTCATGATCCCTTTTGAAACTATTACAAGTCCAATTCTTAGCCCTTCTGTGTAAGTAACGCAGATATATACTATTGAAAATTAATTAAAGTGGAAAACTACCTTAAAGTATTTGTAGTGTTTGGTAAAGTACTATTAGAAAACTTAAAAATCGAATTTTGTCATTGTTAACCTGTACTATGCTTTTAACTTCATTAGATTTCAGTGAAGATCGGTGAATGTCAACACGTGTATTTATTTGAGGATAATGTTAACAAGCTAAATACACAACTACCAATCTACATTGCGTTGATGGTAGTTTAACATCAAATAAACTATATGAAATATCTAAAGAAACTATGATTAGCATAATTTCAAAATAATTAAGTTTTAATAAAAAACATGAGTATAATATATTCATTATAATTTTTAATTAAATATATTTGAGGAACAAGTGTATCAATGAACACGATAAATGGTCGAGATTATTAGTCGCAAATTAAGATACGCGTTCGGTACAATATTTTTTCGTCGATGATACTTGCACTAAACTTTAGACAATTCATTTTAAAACTTGTTATTTATTTAACGTTAACAACCGTCAAGTACTGACAAAAGCTCTAATTGAATGAAGATATTTATTTTATTGTATTAAATTACATGACGTATTACAAAGTTAACGAGACTAAGTATAAGATTACTTAACTACAAGCTATATTAATCTGTGTGTCTGGGTTTGTGTACCTGCGTGTATGCGTGCAAGCGTATCTGCGTGGCTGCGTTTTTGTGTGACTGCGTGTCCGTGTTCCCGCGTGTCTGCTTGTACGCGTCCGTGTCTGCATGCCTACGTATCTGTGTGTATGCGTGTCTGCGTGGCTACGTGTCTGCGTGTCTGTATCTGTGTGTCTGTATCTGTGTGCCTGTGTCTCTGTGTCTGTTTCTGTGTCTGTGTATCAGTGTGCCTGTCTGTGTGTCTGTGTGTCTGTGTATCTGTGTGTCTGTGTGTCTGTGTGTCTGTGTGTCTGTGTGTCTGTGTGTCTGTGTGTCTGTGTGTCTGTGTGTCTGTGTGTCTGTGTGTCTGTGTGTCTGTGTGTCTGTGTGTCTGTGTGTCTGTGTGTCTGTGTGTCTGTGTGTCTGTGTGTCTGTGTGTCTGTGTGTCTGTGTTTCTGTATGTCTGTGTGTCTGTGTCTGTGTGTCTGTGTGTCTGTGTGTCTGTGTGTCTGTGTGTCTGTGTGTCTGTGTGTCTGTATGTCTGTGTGTCTGTGTGTTTGTGTCTGTGTGTCAGTGTTTCTATGTGTCTGTATGTCTATGTGTCTGCGTGACTGTGTGTCTGTGTGTCTGTTTGTCTGTGTGTCTGTGTGCCTGTGTGTCTGTGGGTCTGCCAGTCCCTTTGTCCGCGTTTCCGCGTATCCGCGTATCCGCGTGTCTGTGCGTCCGTGTGTCCGTGTGTCCGTGTGTCCGAGTGTCTGCGTGTCTGCATGTGTGCGTGTGTGGGTGTGTGCGTGTCTGCGCGTGCGGGAGTGTGCTGGCGCGTTGGGGCGCGTTCGCGCGTGAGTGGGCGTGTGCGCGAGTGTGTGCGCGTGTGGCCGTGTGCCCGTGTGTCCGAGTGTATGCATCTCTGCGTGTCTGAGTATCGGCGTGTCTGCCTGTCGGCGTATCTGCGTGTCTACGAGTCAGTGTCCGCGAGTCTGCGTGTCTGCGGGTCTGCGTGTCTGAATGCCTGCGTGTCTCTGTGTATCTCTGTGTGTTTCTGTGTGTCTCGGTGTGTCTCAGTGTGTCTCGGTGTGTCTCCGTGTGTTTCCGTGTGTCCTCGTGTGTCTCCGTGTGTCTCCGTGTCTCTTTGTGTTTCCGTGTGGCTCTGTGTGCCCCCATGTGTCTCCGTGTATGTGTATCTGTATGCCTGTGTGTATGTCTGTTTGTGTGTCCGTGCGTGTGCGTGTGTGTTTGTCAAATGAGGCAGGAGACTCACAAATGACGCCATCAATTAGTTCACATTGTCGTATAATAGATTCATTAGAATATGCCTCCAGGTTGTCACTTATGAGTACTTTGGTCCCCCAGATTTTTAGGGTAGAGTAGGAATCTGAATCAAACCAGTCAAATGGACTTGCTTTCATCCAACGTTGGTATGTGCGATTGAGTATACATCCAGGGTGACAGCGTGATTTAGTGCAGCGTGGATATCCTCTGGGCTCATTTTCTCGCTACGTATTGTAGAGATGTTCGCCCTTGTATGTAATGAACGGAGGCCATGGTGGTGGTTTCACGTTCCGAATGGTTAGCAATTTTTCGGGGTATTTTATGTCTCCGATAAATACCCTTTCCGTTTCCTGGTTCATCGTTGTCATCGCAGTTAAATATATTTTGTAGTGGTATCTCCTTCAGCATGTAACTTAAGTTATTAAAATACTGGTTGATGGTGTGCATTCTAACATTTGCCAGTGCTTTGTTTATATTCATTCTTAGTTCCAACGTATAAAGCCGAAAACACCAATGGGCGTATTTTGAGACGGTTTTTAAAAGTGCTAATTCTTCTATATAGGAGAATGTCGTTTGCTCTCCAACATATTTAATGTTGCGTGCATGGAATTTGTTATTAAGCGTACTGAAAGGTATTTCGTATTGTTCAGATATGGCCCTTATGCATAAACCTCTTTGAATCACCTGCTCAAGAGCTTCCTCTAGGTGCTTCTGGGTACATTATTTGTAGTTTCTGGTACCAGGGGTCTTTTTCAATGTTGTACTATCTAGAACAAGTACATTTTTCATCAGTGGAGCGGATTTGAACTGCAAATTACGTATTTTGTGTTTTAGATACAAACACGTAAACCTGTCCACAATTGCTATACAAAGTGCTTCTCGTGATATGTGTAATACCAAATATGCAACTCATAATACTTTTGTGTACAGACAGTTCTTCAGCGGTTGAAAATACAATAAAAATGCATCTACAGCGAAACTAAGGCGCCTCACATAAGTAGTGTTGGTATCAACAAAATCGATGTACACTAATAATATGAAGAACAGGTGACGCGGTGTTATCAATCCCAAGTTTTTAAATTGTCGCGTTCGATCAAAGCGCTTTCCGAAACAAAAATATGAAACTGTGGGTAAAGTCGCCTGCCGATACAAAGTAACCCCACTTTACGGCACTAAATTTAGAATAGACTTTCGGCAGTCAAGACTTTTCGGATGGGTGCACTTCCCCTTATGTTCAAAATAAAGGGCAGCGTAATTTAACCTACCTGGATCTTCATAGAGAACATCACTATCAGCATCAACATCACAGTTTTCATCTTGAACAGTTATATAGCTTATTAACAACTAAAACAGCTAATACTCTGATACTGCTTCTTAATAATACTCATTCGACTGTAATTATGCTTTAAAAAATAGATGCAGTCGATAATATACAATCTTTATTTGTCGCAGATATGGGATTATTCTTAAAATTAGCTAATTTCCCCACACCAGCTTGAAATACTACATAGGTCTTCAATTCTTCTTCACCACTGAATCTGTACAGCATATATAGCGGTGTATACGCCGAAAAGAAAATCTTGTGTCTTCTTCTTTAAGCTAGATTTTGCCTCTATATAGCATACTAGCTCTATCTTAGCCGAATTACCCCTGTCAAAAGAGGGGTTATAATCAAATTAAGTATACCGGCCTTTTATTAGAACACTATCTTTTTAATCCTCGAATTTTTTCCGATAAGGGTCGGCGATGCCAGGATTCCGGAAAATTCACCGCCAACAATTCACCGACAGTAATTCACCGACAACAAATCATCGAAAGTGAATTCACCGCCACAACAATTCACCGAAACCATCTATCGGAGATCGTCCATAAACGCTGCACTACGTGCTGTATAGAGAAAAAGGGGAACCTAGGAAAGCCGATTTTGTGGTGGCTTCATCTAGAATAGAGGTAATCATTTCCGTATATTTCTATTTGCGGCTGCGTCGTGACTTTTTTCCGCGATCGCAGCAAAGCGCGACGGGTACGGCTAGTAGGTAATAAAATAAAATGTTTTCCTGTATATTTTGTCATACACGTTTGGTTTTATGCTCATGGAATTTTATTGACCTTAGAAAAGATTATTTGTGCAGGTGGTGTAGGGGAACAATTGTTAATGAATTGCACAAAATGTTGAAAACTAGTTTGAAAACGATTACTTTTGTTAGGGCTGTGTATTAATAAAATTCGTCATTTTATGTAAATATTAATTTTAAATTATGAAAATGGGATTGTTTTGATCAATTATTTTGTAAAATTATTATTTTTATATTATTATTTATGTAAAGGATTTAACATTAATGAACGGTTCAACATTTAGCCGTTTCGAAGATACAGGGGGTTACTTAAGGAAACCTTTGGATACCCCTCACCACTTTATTTTTAGACATACGTCAAAAAGTGCCAAACAAAAAAAGTTCAGATTATCCTCGATTTTAAAGATCAGTTATTTTTTTATTAGGTTAATATAGCAGAATTCACAGAAACATCACTTTTTTAGATTCAAGATTGCAGTTACGCCCCCTAGCGGCCATTTCAGAAACTTGAAAATATTTTCGAGGTTTTTGTATTGGCTGTTTTAGTAATAACTTTTTTTTGCGCAAGCCTCTACGATGGATAGTTTCCCAGATACAGTACCTCGCATTCTTAGTTGGCCACCCCTACTTACGTTCTTAATCCTCAACATATTCATACGTTTCCTATGTTCATAACCACTTCTTCAGAAAACCCAACGTATACAGCATTTTCTTAACGCTGCCAAACTACATATAATAATTTTGAATTGAAAGACGAAAATCATTTAATAAAGCTAGTTTGACACATGTCTACCAAAACCATGAGATAGTAAACTATGGACAAACTGCTATTTTAAAATTAAAATTACTTCTCATACAAAAATGAATTACAAATATAAAATGTAGATAAGGCTTCCTTGGCACATACAATATTTATGTTACGCTGTTGTTCAATTTCCCTATTGACAGCGTTTTCGTAATGTATTCTCACTTTTATCTGTATTGTGTTTAAATTAATTTTATGTTTCCTCAAAATCAAAATAAAAAGGCGCGTGTGATCCGCTGTTTAACAAACAGTTTAATATTTATTCTCACTTTCTAAAAACCTACAATATTTAACCGCTGTTAAAGCAGGCTTTCTAAAGGTAACTCAGAATTTATCAAATAATGATCAAATAACAGCAATTCTAACCTTAGTGTTTATATTTCTCGAATTTCCATGTAAATATACAGTGTAAATATTAAGTGAAATTTACCTGATTAATAATCATATATTTATTATTTGTTACAAATACGCACCGGCAGATTTGGTTTTATGTTAATACTTTGTTAAACACATGTAATTTATACGTTATAACTAGAGGCTTGGAGTGGGATTCTAAATATTTAGGCTTCTAAAAGTAAGTTCATTATTTGATACACAATTTTAAAAATAATGTTCACTTTAGATGGTTTTTTTTTGTATTCCAATGTTGAACAAATTGTTTATGAATATAAAAATCGTGAATGACTATATTTAATTATTACTAGTAGTAGTACTAGCATCTTCATGTGTAAGGTGAGTTGGGGTAAATGAGACCTTAAATTCTAATAGTATGACTCTAATGGTCTATAAAAAAAGGATGCCTTTAAGTGTAGAATTTCTTGGGTTTAGCAGTAACGACTTCAAACTATTCTTTATTGCTGTAAATTGAAAATAAATGTTAACCCAGCTACGTTTAAACTTATTATTTACTAATTTTGTCAATATATCGCAATTGCCCCTTAAAAAGGGGCAAATGAAATAGTCTTCAGTGTGTACGCATTTAGATACCGCATGGAATGGTTATGGGGTAAATGTAAAAGACTTTTAAATTTGTTTTGAAATGGTGTTTTATTTTCACAATAATATTCATATTTAACCCTTAACTACCCGCGCCGGGCTATAAAATACATCATTTCTACTAAAATAGCGGTAAAAACCCGATGCGGTATCCCCACTCATGCCCCTCGATGTAACCCATGACCGGCGTGTTTACTACGTGCTCAGCTCAGATAGTTGCGCTTTGGTAGCTGTAAAGTTAGTTGGTCTTATTGACAATTTCTGCAGTGCACTACAGGCTGGTATATGAATTACACCGGTGCGGGTAGCAATGTAAGTTGTATTGACTGCCATTATTTGTCCATAAAATTAGTGTTTATGTCGATTTTTGAAAATATTTATCATTTTATGGACAAGGCAATAATAAAAAAGTGATTTACTTCTCCGATTCGGAAGAAGAATTACGCGACAATGATACTGATACTTCTTCTGAATGGTACATGACTCCGAATCAGAAATCGAAGGTAACGATTCCGATAAATTAGAAGATGTTGGAAATAGCAGTAACTTTATTGCCAAAAATAAACTGACTGGATGGAACAAAAATTCGCTAAAAAGCAAATTCAGTAAAGTAAGCGCTAAAAATCTTGTGCAAAGTTTTTCCGGTGCCAAACAACAAGCAAGGGAGTTCCAAAATGAACTTGATGCTTTTATCAGAATTTTCACAGATGATATGGTAGAGTACATAACTGAATGCACGGATCTACACATTTCGAATGCTGCAATAAGATCGGTTATAGATAAATTCCTAGAGAATTGCAAGAAAAACTACTCTGTGGGCGAATTTTTAACAATCGAATTTTTCCACCATAATCATAAATTTTGCTAAAATAAATAGCCTTGGGCGGGATGGTAAATTAATCCTATCTGACTGTGGAAGACAGGGTTGCAGTCTACTCACTAAAACCATTCACCATTCAAATTCAATCACATTTCAAAATAAATTGATCCAAAAGCTTAAGAAAAATTCTAAAACATACGAGTTGTCGTAAACTTATTGAACACACCCTGTACAAATGAAAATTCTCAAATCGTAAGACGTGAATTTGAATACTTTTTAACTATATCTCGTATACCTGTAAATTTTTTATTTCTAACTGTTATAAAACTTTGAATTAAATAAATATTCCCAATTTAGAAAATTCTAAATAAAATAAACGAAATCGGTTTAACAATAAATTGTTATCTCAATAAAATGCTTGATTGCTTAATAATTCAAACAGAGCGTTTAGTGCTTGTATCATCAACAAAATCGTTATATTTTATTAATAATTTATCATTAAAATCATATTCAGACATTCATTAATAGGTTTAAACTTTAATACATAATAAAACTGTAATTTATGCTGAATAAAAAAAATAAGTACTTTGTTAGTAGTGTTCTGCATTAATATTTCAAAGCTAAAATGAAATTTTGTGATCGATCTGACTCATTACGCAATTTCCAATCGATCCTTAAATTCTAAAATATGCAAAGACTAATTTCACTTATCAAAAGGTGTAACCAGTTAGGCACACAATTGACACAAATAAACAACAAAATAAATTAAACAGTGGATATATACTGACCAACTGAATGCAAATTATATACAACGGCGTGGTTTAAAAAAAACTACCAACACATAAATACGTTAAGACTAAAATTCCCAAATTCCTAACACTAAAAACAACAAAATAATTAAAGTTCGATTACCTTTTTTTCTTTGAATCAACTAATGCAACAATAACAAAAAAAATGTACTTAAAAGATAATCGTACTTTAAATTATTTTAAAAATTACTTTAAATGTAATTCTTACAAACTTTTATTTCGGTTACCTAAATGCTTACCCTTCACTTTTCTTTATAATTATATTAGGGCACGCGTCCCACAATTGAACACTAATAACAAAATATTTGCTGTGTTAACTTCTAATCTGACTTAGCACTTTTTATGAAGAACATCATTAATGTTTTGCTTCAACTAACAATATATTAAATTATTTATTTATGAATTTCTACACGATTTATCCCCTTTGGGTTAATGCAGTTGCTATACATGCCCTGCTAAAACTATAATTTTCACAAATAAACTCCAACACTACCCATTCGTTATCACGCGCGTAACCCGTACTCAAAACCTCTAATCATTTAACTCACCAACAACTAACCCCTCAAAGTTGGGCACTCGCCTACACACCTTCTGCCCGTCATATTGCCAATACGTCACAATAAATTCGCGCTAAGATCAAAATTCATCTATCACAATTGAGTATTTCGTACGTTTTTTGCCGCGTCGAAGGTTCCAACGTGGAAGAAGATGCTAACAATCCGAAATAAACGTAGCCATCTTGAATTACTTTGTAAATTCACTAAAAACTTTCCAAAAAAATCATAAATTGCAATTACATTCACACTGTAGATTAACCAGATTATCCCTCAACTTTTTATGCAAATATCACATGGGGGTGAATTCTATTTCCGCAAAATCTAACGAACTCCGTAACATTCTATCACTTCATTCTTGAACATGCATCGATTTACCATTATTGCACCATATTACAAAAATATGCATACATATTCCTTACTGCACGTTAATAAAATAAATATGTCAAAAACTCACTCACTCATACGTCTACAACCATTTCTTTAGTTCAAATTACTCCATACACAGTAGCAAAAATATCACTAGTTTTACCAGTGCCGTATCAATAAAAATTTACCCAAAACATTATTTCTCAACCAAATTTAAGGCTTTCAACACGAAAATCTTTCTACAGCATTCAAGTATTCCTTCACATAATAACCAATGCCTCACTAAATTCCAGTGGCGTATCAATTACACCAACTTACACTACGTATACACAAAAAAATTCTTTTCATGCAAACTCACTTCAGCTATATTCAAAACATGTTACATACGTTATCAAAATACTACACATACAGGGTGCATCAAAATAACCTTAGAAAGTGAAAGGTAGTAATCAGAATTTGAAATGTGATAACTGGAAATCTTCGTTTCAAGTAAGAAAAACAAGATGATGGCCATAACCGTCAAATTTAGGATGCTAAAGATGATTTTTCCACCTCGTCGATCCCTTATTGGATCTGAAATTATCTTGACTACGTCATGTTCGGGAACAAGGTCCTGAGTCGATGGCCAGACAAATTCATTACTTGTACCTCTCGTGAATTTCACCACCCAATCATTTTCTGGTTTTCCCAACTTTCGAATAAAATGCTTGACAGTTTTTTTTTGTACAATACTGAACGATAACACACTTCCCGATTTCAATCTCTGTCATTTTCTTCTTCCATTTCTTGATCTTCGTCATTTGCGATTAGTTCTTGTAAAAGTCTTCATCGTCGTCTGATTCTTGATAAATGGGCCAAACTTCCCTTCATCTTCGCTCGAGCTTCGTGTTGCTTCTGCAGTTTGATGTTTTCCTTTCATTGCTTTTTTTGGCGACGTTTTTTCTGCTTAAGAGTTTTTTTAGTTTGCAGCTGCTAAAGAATATTCGAGCTTGTTATAAGTTCGGCTACTATCGATACCTTTCTCTTGCTTAATTTTTCAGGCAACTGTCTCTGTCTGACGGTCTCCAAAAGCAAATCCTTTAAACTAGACCTACTAGTACTTGGTACTGGGCTAACATTTGCCATTGGAACGTCTGCTTGACACCAGGTTCCTGGTGTGGGTTGAGCTGCAGCCAACGAAATGCTAGAGGGTTGTGGTATGATCTGTTGTAGAGTTCTTGTTAGAACATCCTCCCATCGTTTTAATGCGTCTGAGTTGAACGTATCTTTGGATACGTTCAACCCCCGAACTAAAAGGTACAACGCCGGATTTTTTAAACCCATTCTTAAATATTTCCGGATCGATTGGTTTCCAAGTTTCTCGAAGAAATTGAGAAAGTAGTTTTTAGGAAGGGAAACTTCTGTCCAACATGCTGACGTTGCCAAGCTATCAGTTTAGAGTCCCATTTGACTTTTAACGCATTAAACTCGGACAGTTCTACTGGCTCAAGTAAATGGCTGCTATGGTGGGGGGGACTTTAAAATGATAGTTTGATCTTCCAATGCCCTTGTTATGACTTCATTATCAATTTGTGTGCTATGTCCATCATAGATAATAAGTTGAGGACGTTTATCTCCCAAAAACGGCAAAAGGGTTTTTATAAAATAATTTCTACAAATATCTGCCTCCTTCCACCTTTTCTTACTGGCAACATACGCTGTCCCTAGCAACCCAGTATTCTCAGGTGCCACTCATTGATCCCATACGTTTAACCCTTTAAATATTATTAGTGGTGGTGCCTTTATACCTGAAGCACTGCCTAATATAAGCACCGTTGTTTATACCTACCCGGCGTACTGATGGTACGAGTACATACTTTACCACGCAACCCAACAACTTTAGCTTTAGGAGAATCAATAAACATGGACGTCTCATCTAAATTCCACACTCGATCTGGTTTATTTTGTAGATCTGATTCATATAGAACGGACTTCAGGAGCTCAAAATTTTGGTAAATAATAAAAGGATCA